>JAJIZL010123131.1:469400-499199 GCA_023969395.1 Amblyomma maculatum
TGAATGCAGTGGTGGTGCACTCATGTGAGTGGGTCTCCCTCCTGTTAGTGAAACAAAAAAGGTCATAAGTTGCGAACCTGCACATGCTTTAAGGGGGAGCTGCAAGAGGTTTTGAAGCAAATCTGTTTATGCATCAGATGCATTTACAACATCGTGCTGGTAGACCCAAGGACTACAGACACTGCACATAAATGCATGCCATTCAAGAAACAAAATATACAGTAATGCAGGCAGAGCATATAATGCTTTATTCCATGCTCATAGCATTATAGCTTTATTATATGATCATAGCATCATTATAGAATTGTAAGCTAAAATTCTTTTACGTTGAGAACAAAGTACTACTATCTAAAGGAAAGAAAGCAGCTAAAGACTACAACTGGAAGTTTGTTCGGTTGTCACAAGGCAAAATTTTGATGCGTAGGGCAGAGAAGTACACTTTTCTGCACATCACAAGTGAAGATGACTTGGCCAACGTCGTGTGACTGTTCTTTTTTTTTTCTGTCGTTCTTAGCATGACATTTTTTCTGTTTCTTTTGACATGGCTTTTACGTTTCAACAAGTTGACGATTTGATGCGTAATAAAGGTTTTCAATTTTCCATTGTAACATGAGAAGCAACCTAAATAACTTGATTGTAATCTGGTTTTGATGTCATAGCCGTGAGTGAAACTTGGCTCAAGCGTGGTGAAGCAGTCTCTTTCCCGGGTTATAAATTTTTATCCCAGCCACGGAATACATGGGCAAGGGGAGGTGGGGTAGGGATGTTTGTCAAGGATAGTGTCTCCTACCAGGTAATGTGAGTGGCGTCTATTAGTTTTGAATGCATTGAAACCCTATTCATAAAACTTCAGGATGGTTTGATAGTTGGTGTGGGGTATCGGCCACCAAACACATCAATAACGCAGTTCCTTGAGAAGTTTGAAATGATCCTAACAGAATGTTTTCATGGGTGGCGCTCTAATATTGTCATAATATTGTAAGCTCTAATACTGTAAGAACTTTTTAGACATCCTTAAAAGTGCCATTGAACAGAGCTCTTGCATAACTATTGCATTGTATAACAGCGGGCAGCTTCCCGCCACTCCTTGCAGCAGGGAGAACCGGCTGAAAGGAGCACTTTTGTCCACCAAGCCCGGCGCGCCCCCATCGTCACGTGCCTCCCTGATGTCACATAGTTTGCAAACAGGGAGAGGTCTATTAGATTGTTTGTGTTAATTTTGAAGTTTTCCTTTACAAGGTCTGCAGTAACATTGCACTTGTTTTGTATTTGGACCCATCACTAGCCGTAAAAGCTATGGGTCCAACCAACTGTTCGTGTACATTTCTTAGAACAAATAAAGAAAAAATAGAAAAAAAAAAGTATAAATGCTCTATGTTGAGTCAACACAAAGCAGCAAATAAATTTGCAGTTATGCTTAATGGTGCTGTCATTACCACAACCTGTTAGCTTATTGTTTGCCCCCTTTTTGCACAGTAGAACATGGCTACAAACTTCACAGGAGCCAAATCATTCCTTCTGCTTCATATCTTGTTCATACTCTTTCACGCCATTAAATATCTTGCATACTGCTGCCAGCAAACATGGCACAAATGCTTGAGCAGTAGCATGGTCTCAGGACCAGCAGCCAGTGCTCAGCAGAGCTAAAGTAATGCCAAGCCACGGATTCAAGCATTCACGTTAACTTTGCGGGCGGCAGTGTATGGGATGACAGCCACTTTATCGTCTTTTCAGAACACCACCTGAAGGTTTCTGTGGACCAATACTGGCATTTCCAATGAGTCTTTCAGAAACACAAAAATGGGGCTATCAGGAAACTCAAAACCCCTGGGACTATCAACATGCACCTAAAAATGGAATGAGATACATCAGAATTTATAGCTCAAGCAACCGGCCTGTGTTGCTAAGTTGATTAGGAGAAAAAGCTGGGCAAGTGGTTACACGTACATGGCAAGAAACAGCACAGTAGACAAGCACTGAAAAAGGAAAGAGGCTAGGTAAGTGCTTGCTCCAACTGAACTTAATTTCGAGAAGTTCAAAATTTTTTGATGAGTACAGTATGCCAGAAAGCCAAAAGACAGAACCAAAAATAAAGACTAATAGACACTCAAAATTCCCAGTTGTCAACGGTGTGCACATGCATTTATGCTTATATAATATGACAGTTTTCAGGCTTCTCACCAGCTTCCTCCATTCTGCACTTCATGCAGTCACGGTGTATAATAGTGAAACAGACAGGAAACGGAAGAAGCAGCAGGCTGGCCACTGCCATCCAAAGCTGGCCACTGCCATCCAAAGAGGCACATTGCCTAAAAGGTCCAGAAAAAAAAAAAAACAGGGAAGGGAAGTAGAAAAAAAGAGAGAAACAAGTGGAGTATGATGACCAGCACAAAAAGTAAGCCACAAAGAATTAACACACCAAAAGGAACAAGGCATGCAGCATGAAGTGTAGTACTGGCGCAAAGACTGCAACTGTTGTCCACTCTGTAATGGAGTACAGTAAAGAACATTTGCACGCCATACCAGTTGGGGCTTCACGTGTTCGGCTGAGCTCCAGGAGCGCCTCGACAGCATCTGCTGTTTCCGACTGATCTTCTTCACCTCCACTGTGAGCGAGTGCAATGGGCTGCTGCCCATCACTAGCCGGATCAGTGTACGCTGCAAGGATAGACATCTGATTATCTAGGCTGATCAGGAGCGCCACGTTCAATCTGATCTTGCCAGTAGTGAGCAGATGGCATTAAACAGTTGCGAGAACTGCTATCTGCCGACAACAAAACTGGTGCAGTTTCTTGAAATTGAAGTTGTTTCCCACATTCTTACTGAGCAGGAGTCGCAGCAAGTGAGAGAAGTCGACTAAGTGGGGCAAAAAATGGAAGAGTGCAATTCTGCAATTCTTTCTGTGAAATGCACATTTTTAAAGAGGTACAAGATGCACATTGCTCAGGCGGGTGCATATTTTAAGAATGTAATAGAAAGGATATAAATGGATTAAAATTTAGGATAAACAAACTAAAATCTCTGGCGCGTGCATACGTACACAGCAAGATGCATTGCATGTTTAGCTTCGCAAATACTAAAACGCATGCCAATCTCCAATATCATGGGTGTCAAACTTGCAACCGGACACTGTCACTGCAATGGCCTAACATAGGCGCACGCAAGCGACTAATCGCGGGCAGCTGTGGCCATACAGTGGAAGGAAGCTGAGGGCGCCAGCTTTCACCAGCATGTTGTTTGCATACGTTCGCGAGCGAGATACAGGCATGTAAAGGCTGGTTTACGTGCAAGCGATTGAGCGAACTGAGCGGCGATGTGCATGCGACAAGTGCGAAAAATTTCCAACGAGTTGAAACTACGCCGCTCTTGCCGTTCATGCCACCACGACAGATAGCGACAGCTCAGAACAGGTTTTTGCGCCGCCGCGGCAGAAATCGCTATCGTTTCCGCTTGCATGTGAACCAGGCTTAAGCAGGCGGCGCGTCACGTCCACTGCATGCCACTGCACAGTCATGGAAACCTGTCTGCGACTACAGCTGCCAGGAAACATAATAAAAACCGCGTGAACGTCCTTGCGTACAGAACAGCGACATTATAGATTAAACCGAGGCGTACCTGGGCTTCGTTTCCGCTTCAAACTTCGCTCAAAACGATCACACTTTTTTTTGTCGCCGTCTGGATTAGGCTTCGTGAAAACAAAGCGGCTCGGCACCCAGTCCGGATGGTCCGGGTGCAACGATGGTGAACCTGCGTTCGGGACAAAGCAAACACATGATTGACCGCCCGTGCTTCGTGTTCACTCATCAAACATGCGTGTCAATGCTTGTATATGCGCATACGCGCTGTGCTTACCAGCAATGAAGTGCGCGCCACAGATCCGGTCATCCTTTCCGGGCGCCCAATTCGCTCTCCGCATGGCTTGTACCCACTGTTTGCACCGCTTTTCATCCTTCGGAAATCGGAAAAAACCTATGCCATTGCCCTTCTTCACGCGATTAGCGCATCCGACCGCGCAGCAACTCAGCGGCATGGCGAAAAACAAGCGAAATCTGCCGCTATTCCTTTGTTAACATACTCCCAACGTAGCGACGCGGCCGCACGCAGGCGAATGTTTTGCCCACCAGGCTGAAAGCACGTGCTCCGAATACGTCATCGGTGACGTAGGCCGGGAGAGGTCTATTATCCCATGCTTTGTTAAAGTGGTTACTTTACATGAAAAAAAGCTGCACGAATTATGCAGCTGCATTGTATATTACAGCTACAGTGCAAACTCCTGTACCACAGCATTGTTTCTTTTTTTTACCTGCACAAATTAACAAACAAAAACAAGCGATGCCAAGGATCAAACGACTACGAATGTCCAAGGGCCTACAGATTGCGTCCATTTGATTCTGAGGGGGTAAAATGTTTCATTAATAAGCCTTATCATTCTCAGCATTTAATATTGACTAATACGTTGCGGCGAATGAGATAAACTCTGTTTTTGCGAGTCAGCGCACTGAGTCCCAGACAATTTACAAAACTCCGTAAGTCAGCTTTTCTGCATAAAAAAAAACACCTTTACGATTGCGACGCGAACTGTCCGAGGGAGAAGAGTTGGGTGCAGCGCAAACGACTTTTATTCCTTTATGTTATGGTGTGCACGGCCAGGCGAGCACCTTGGCACAGCTGCGTTTCAAATTTCCTTCAGGAATGCAGCCCGGGGAGGGTGCATTGTAACCGCAGCAATGGCTTGGGAGAGCGGCCCCTAATCTCTTTATTGTGAAAGCAACACAGGGCAGAAGCCTGTAGGAAAGGGTTCGGCAACAATAGATGTCCCCAGCGCTGCACCCTATTTCTGCCTCCAAAACCTGTTTCGCCGCGATGGTGAAGGGGCCTTCGCTGCGCAGAGAAGCTTACCTCCAGTGTTCTGAAACGAGTGGGCTCAAATATGGCGGACACTGCAGCAGACGACGCGGTTGTCCCCACCCTGCACGGAGCGGCGGGAGAGGGCGCACATCGAGGCACCCTAAGCGGAGGCGGCGACGCATGGAGGTGCTTGACTCCGGCGGTGGCGAACGTAGCGGCGGCGCTGCTGTCGGCCAATCTTGAATGTTGTTGCCGGTTGTGCACGTGAGAATGGACGCCCGTTGAGCTTGCTGGGCTGTGTGTCGCGTTTTTTTGTGTGGATGTTGGTGGCTACAAAGCTCGAATGGCTAAGAAGCAACGCCTGAACCACTGCTTCGCACCTGGGTACAGCACAGGGTACTCCCGAATCAAGCAGGCGGCCAAACTCGTTATTCAAAGCGCCAGCTGACCCGGAGAGAAGAAGCGGGTGCGAACGTAACCTTCGCAGAGGCGACAGGAGACTCACACCGGATTGCGCTGTTTGTGAGTTGCATTTTGAGCAGCATTTCATTGTCAGGGATTATGTTCATAACATTGACGGCAAGGAGGTGCGAATTCCACGCGGAACCCCGACGCTCACACCTCACGCTGTTCCAACAATTCTACCCAACGTTGCTTCTAATTTAAGCAAGCGCTTGCCTCCTAAAAGAAATGTAAGGAAGAGGAAACCTGCAGAAGATACCATGCCTAGGAAAAAGCCACGACTGAGTGCAGATGCGCTCGACGTCTTGGACGAGCCCGTGATCAGCGACAGCGCGGTTGTGACGCCTCTGAGAGAAACAACGCTGCCCGAATGTACTGGTCGTATCATGAGCTGCGTAATGCTGAGGGCGCGTGTTTTACATCTTGCGCAATGAACGCCGGCACAGGTGACGTGAGAGCAGAAAAGGCCGTGTTTTTCACTGTAAACAGCGATGGTGTTTTCTACTCGAGAACGTTTGTGCTAGGGAAGCTCGTAGCAGAGTCGGCTGTGGTTACGATGCGTGATGCAGAAACTGTACTGGATCAAGCTAGTGCCCTGCACTTGTGCAAAGGCGCAGCTGCTCATTCTGATTGTTTGCTTAGCAACCTTACTACCAACCTGCGAGGCCAAATGCAGCTGAAGTGCGGGTCTGCCTTCAGCATTAAGTGCCTAGGAAGCGCACAGAAGGAGGGAACGCCTTGTATCAGCTGCAAGTATTTAAGAAAGGCCCTTGTAACGCGGCAGTCGCGGCTGAAGAAGCGTAAGGCAGCATCCCCAAACAGCCGTGGAAGTATCGGGCGAAAGCTGAAAGTATGCGCGCGCAAAAACAAGAGGCTCTTGTTGAGGCTAGGAAGCCTTCAAAAAGATATTAAAAAACTGAAAAATGAATCAGCTGCAAGTACTGAAGAGGCATTAGAAGCAAAGATAAACTCTCTACATCCAAAACAGCAGCTTGCCGTCAGGCAGTGCTTCGAAGCAGCAAAAAGGAAGAATTCACGTGGAATGCGATATGACAATGAATGGATGCTCGAGTGTATTTTGCTTAAAATAAGAAGCCCGAAGTTGTACCAGTACATGAGGAAGCAGAACATCCTTGCACTTCCAAGCGAAACAACGATACGCAAATACACAGCTCGCTACAGGACTGGATATGGCTTCAATGAAAAGATGCTGAGCGCATTGAAATCAAAAACAGCTCAACTTGACAACATGCATCGCCATGGAGGTATCGTCATTGACGAAATGAAGCTCTCTGAGCACCTGACTGTGAGTACCGAAGGCAAGGTTGAAGGCCTTGTAGATTTGGCACAGTAAACGCCTCAGAACCAAGAATCACTGCCCTGCAATCATGGGCTTGTTGTCTTGTTTGTGCCACATGTGGGCAGCTGGACACAGGTGCTTGGAACATTCGCAAGCCATGAGAACGTTAAGGGTGACCTCTTAGCCAAAATCGTGCTGGAGGCAACAGTTTTGGCAAAGAAGGCAGGTCTATTTGTCGACTACTTGACCTGTGATGCAGCCGGATGGAACAGAGCGATGTGGCGCAAATTCAACATACATGCTTCATCGAAGGAAGTGGTTTGCAAAACTGTGCACCCTGTTGACAGCAACCGCTTTCTTTACTTCTTTTCAGATTTTCCTCACCTCGTGAAAAACGTCCGCAACCGACATCTGACAACCTCGTTTAATACTCCCGAGGGTCAAGTTTCATTGGACTTTGTGAAAGAAGCCTTCAAACTGGACAGTGATTCAGTAACTTTGAAGGCAATGCCAGGTATCACCACTGTTCACTTAGCTCCCAATAACTTTGAAAAAATGCGAGCGAGCTATGCCTTTCAGCTATTCGGGCACGGTCCACTGCAAGCATTTTTTTTTTATACCGTACGCAGCTTGATTGGCGATGCGGCAACATTCAAGATACGGAGAAATTCTTTATGAGAATGAAGTCTTTGATATCTGTTATGACTGGCAGATATGCCGCAGAAGCCCTGCGGCCAGACTCTGCAAACGTCGAGGTCATAAAAGAAATGCTTGATTTCCTGAATAGATGGGAGGCTCATGCCAATAAGCAGCAGTTTCTAAGTGCATCTACTGCAGAGGGGCTAAGGGCGACCCTTACTAGTTCCCTTGTGCTGCTTGCCTACCTAAATAAAATGGTTGGCTTTAGTTATGTGCTGACATCCCGGCTCAGCCCGGACAAGACTGAGAATTTTTTCGGCCTAGTTCGAATGTCATCGGGCTGCAATGCCCACCCAACGCCACAGCAGTTTCTGCTCACAGTTAACTGCTTATCATTTTACAACCTCGCCCGCAGTGTTACAGGTGGCAATGTCGGGGGAGATACTATTAGTTCTCTGCTCGGCGTTGAAGACAAAGAGGAAAATGCAAAACAGAAACTGGTGGACATTGTAAAATCCTACACTGACAAGCCGGTACCCTCATCTGCTTCAGGAGAAGCTATGGAACATCCATACCATGTCAAGAGGAGTGACTTGAGGCTTATATGCCACATTTCCGGTTACGTAGCAAGGAAGTGTGTATTGCCCAGCAACTGTTCTTGCACTGATCGTCTACTGCTTCCAGCACAGGAAGGGTGCCGCTTAGCTGCAGCAGAATATATACTGCACAACGACCGGGGTGGCTTGCTATATCCTTCACTTGAACTGTTCAGGTTCATCACACGCTTAGAAGATGTCTTTACAAACTGCTTTAGTGCACGGAAACTGCATCATGAAAGCATTATGGACGTTCTGCAGATGATTCATAAAGCTGCTCCACTACAGGTTGGATGCAAAGAGCACGTAAAAAGCCTAACTCCAAAAATTGTTGGCTTTTATATCACCATGAGGCTACATTTTTTTTGTGAAAGGACTACACAAATCACATCTGCTGAAAAAGCGTAACTCTGCTAAACACATCAAACTCAGCAGGTTGAACTAAGTGCAGTGTAACTTTGCATCACACACTACCAATTTTCGTTATCTTGGTCTACTATTTTATGCATGTTCTCTGTGTGTGACATACATATTGTGTTGCCTTATTCAGCTGTCCTGTTGAAACATACAGCCCCACATCCATGTTGTAATTGTATACCCCATAAGCCCTTCTAGTGCAGCTAATGTGTTATGTGGTAAACTTTGTTCGATGTATATTTTGTTCTGTGCTCTGTAAAGCACAAACTGCACGCTTGTGCTTTAGTTTTTTTTTTTTGTTACATAACCTTCTAAAAGCCCTTCATAGGCATGGTCGCTTAAATTGAAGTAACGGTTTCGCCATTTAAGTTTCCCTGTTTGCCCTCTGCTTCATTGTTTGTTTTGGTCAATTTGTGCAGTTCAATGTGTCGTTAAGCTCCTGTGAATAAATTGCTTGTGTGCACGCATGCGAGACTCAGACTTGTTTACTCCGTGGATGGATGCTATGGCTATTCCCTTCAATTAGTGCGAGATTTTTCTATCTAATGTGCGTAATTAGCTTTTGTGCTACCATCAACGAGTTCTGTCTCATGTTGATAATTTGCACGATTTTTTATTTCTCCAGTATGCTTTTGAAAGATGTACCAAACTTCAGTAAGCTTGCAGTGTAACTAGTTAATTCGATAAAAACAAAACCGCAGCGCTACTTCTCAGTTCATATTTCTTTTCAGTGCGTTTAATAGGCGGAGAGAGGGGCACCAAGTTTGTTTCAGTGGGTGCTTTGCACCTAATTTAAGCACTCAATATTTATTCCTTCGATATAACTATGACTGAAACGGTTACAAACGGTAGTTTTGAAGGAAAGAAGGTAGTTTTGTACGGCTAGAGAAAAACATCTCTGTTTATAATGTGCGCCATCCTGAGGTGTGGTATGTTCCAAATTGTAAACCAATTATGGAAATCAAATGTTAAAAAAAATTAAATTGAATACACTTCTGAATTATATGATAAAGGATGCTAACATTGACATATCAGATATATCACCCAAAGAGCTGCGTTTATTGTTTGTATAATGTTGTCATATGATTTTCTTGTTCTTCTTGCCTGTCTTATACTTTTTTTTAACGATGTTGTCATATCCGACTGTGTTCTCTTGCCGCACGCTTCTGTCCTACCCCGTGTGCTAGGGGGTCAGGGCTTTTCAAGCTGTTCACACAGCTTTTTACTGTCCTCCTCGCAGCATCTTTTTGTTGTGGAATAAATTTCAAAGCATTTGCGCTAGATAAAACCATCCGAGCGCCTTCGAGAAACGCGAGCGCTTCGCTTACCCGCTGCGCCCGCTCGGAAGATTGGTCGACAGCAGCGCCGCCGCTACGGGCGAGGCTGCGAGGGTCGCGCGGGGAGTGGCGGTCGCTGCACTGCCCCTTGTAGGTCACTGTAATCACGTTTTTACCATGTTTTTGACAACATCACAGCATCGGTAAGCATGGCGCGTCGTAAGCGATCGTAAGTCAAGCTTACGAAGTTGCTGCTGGTCGTTTGTGTGCCGCTCTTCACCCGTTCGAATGCAAGAATGCCTGGCTCATGCTGTGCACCCAACTGCAAGTCAAATTATGACGGCGGCCCAAGTGTCCGAGTGCACAGGTTTCCTACTGACCCGACGATGCGGCAGCATGGACCAGAGCTGTTCCCCGGAAAGACTTCTTGCCAACAAAGTACACAGTGGAAAGCATTGCTTTTTGATTTGTTATATGGTGTTCTGAGACGAAAAGCTTTCGTCGTGCGGTTTATCCGCTGACGGTTGCTAATGCATGAATTCGGTTACGCACGGTACCATCGTAACGCACGTGTTGACGATCTTTATTGCTTCCGCAGCAGAGACAAAGGGTCTCTGAACTTGTCGGCGCGTTCGTTAATGCCATCTCTTGTCCAGTTACATGCTCAGTTGATTGTATTATTTTATTTCAGCTCTGTGAAAAGCATTTTTTGCCAATGGACTACTTTAAAACAACTGCCTACACAGATATCAAAACTAGAAAAGTTGTGGAAGTTCCACTGAAAACCATTCGCCTGAAACAAACTGCACTTCCAAGTTTGTTTCCAAAGTGCCCCGCATATTTATCTCGACCACAAGCATCGGTTCGAGAAGCACCAGAACAGAAAAGGATACGCTTGGAAGATGCTTCAATGCAAGAGGGAATACTGCTTTCGAAGCAGACTCAAGCTGAAGAGGTGGCCAAAAACAGGATAAATGGTTTCTCTGATTTGCTCGACGCTTTGCCAAGCCTTGAAAATTCCGACTTCTGGACTATTATCAACAAGGATGGGAAGGTTTTCTTCTTGGATCTGACCCTTGATTCTGCTCCTGCAGTCCGTTCGTCGGTGATTGTGTCATCGGACCTTCGCGTAGAAGTGTTTTTTGGTGAAACTCGCCTGAGCAAATGTGGTGACGTGCTTGTGCCTGAAAAGCTTTGTGATCTAAGAGATTTGAAAAGAGTGCTACAGATGATTGAAGACAGTCACAGCAATATCTCCACTGAGCCTTCCGAGAAGATTCGTCATCTTCTTCAATTGGTAGCAACTTTACTGGATGAAGTGAGTGATGAACATTCTGCATGCAAGTTGCAAGAATGGCATTTCGAGGTACTGAAATTCTTCAAAAGCCAAGTACATCTTGTTTTAAACAATGCTAACCGATATCCCCCAGATTTTTTTAGTTTTTGCAAGCCTTTTGTTCACGATTTCACCTCACGCTTACAAGTTTTTGAGAATTAAACTCAATGAAACTTAAGTTACCGCACCCTGACACAGTCAGAAGGCTTTCATATGATGCAAGTCCTGCAATAGAGCAACAGGAATCTAACTTTCTTATGCGAAGCGGGTTGTGAACACATACAAAGAGCATGAACGGACAGTGATAGACGAAGTGCACCTTCAATCATATTTTGATTACAAGGATGGTTTCGTGACAGGTGCTGCTGTTAACTCCTCAAGCCCTGCAAAAACAGCCCATGATCCAGAGCCTGCTTTCTTCAAACAAAGATGTTGTACACATTCTGCCTGTTGCACAAATTGATGCCAGGGTGCTGCATGACTTTCTTCGGAAACTTATTATTGAGCTGGAGGCATCTGGTTTTAAAATCGTAGCACTGATATCAGACAACTCCATAAACAGGAAAGCTATGTCACTCTTTGCTAAG
The DNA here is from genome assembly GCA_023969395.1 of Amblyomma maculatum. Taxonomy (NCBI): domain Eukaryota; kingdom Metazoa; phylum Arthropoda; class Arachnida; order Ixodida; family Ixodidae; genus Amblyomma; species Amblyomma maculatum. The sequence continues at coordinate 480,863 of JAJIZL010123131.1, forward strand.
CCCGCAAGGCTCAGCATTGTGTACCAGCATCCTGCTGATCCATCACGCCTCCTATTTTTTGTCATAGATCCGGTTCACTTGATTAAGTGCATTAGGAATAACTGGCTGAATCAGCGCAACATTGGGAAGTGCATACCCAAAAAGTACCGATGCCCAACCAAAGATACTTACAGCACCCTTTAAAGTGTTGTGTCAGCTTCACGAAGCCGAGAAAAATGACCTTTTGTCAGGTAGCGCCAACGCTTACCTTAAAGGCATTGAACCCGTCAAACATGGAGCGCCAAAATGTTAAACAAGCCCTGAAGATTTTTAACTTATCGACTGTTGCTGCTCTTAACACAGCTTCATTCCAGCATGCATAGGAAACGTCCAAATACACCATATTGACTTGGTGGAATGTAATAAATGTCAAAACGCCAAAAAAAGGAGAACGGCTTCGAGATGAGTTGCAAGGCCCAATAACATCAACCTCATGCCCTCAGCTTGAATTCTTGAGCAGAATAGTTCACTGGCTTGACCACTGGGCAAGTCTCAAGCATGACAATGGCCGCCTGACGCGAGAAACACTCTGCTTTGAGCCACACTACCCATGCATTGCACGAACTCGCCGTGTATTGTTTGGAAGAGCTTGGTTTTAGTTATGTGCTCTTGGGAAAATTCCAAACTGACAGCCTTGAGGATCGCTTTGGCAAGTACCGGCAACTGTCAGGGGCCAACTACCACAAGTCCATCAGGCAAATATATGAGTCGGAGAACAAGTTGCGTTTGCAAAAAGTTCTAGATTTGCCTGAGTTGGACATGGTGCAAGCGTCAAGTCAGTCAAGTGCGTCAAAGGTAGATGTAGATGTACACTCATTGCAAGATCAATTTCGTGTTGCCGTGGCTGATCCTGACATTGAGGCAAAAGCTTCGAGGCTGCCAGCGGTAACATATGTCGCTGGCTATTGCGCCCATTCAGCTTTAAAGAAACTAGCATGCACATCCTGCAGGGAAAACCTTGTCCTGCAAGATGTAGACCTAGATAATGCAGACAATGCATTGATCGCAAACATGTCGAGAGGAGGACTCAAGTTTCCACGAGCCACTGTTGTGAACGCTGTGCTTTTCACAGAAATTGTACTGGACAAGCTCAGGGCCCCAGAATATTCCACACAGTTTTTTAGCCTTCCCAGGCAGAAGGATGCTCTTGTTGCCCTTGCATTTTCAGCGCTTGGAGACATTGATGACCTAGATGTGTGCGATTTTGGTCACACAGCAAAGGAAGTGATGGAGCTTGTCATAAGTGCTGCAGCAAATACACTACTGAACAATTTGTGCCGCAGAGAAAATGATAAATTATCCCATGCCAAGACTGAGCAGAAACTAAAAACCTTGAAGGCCTGAGGAATGCTGCTCTTTTGTTGTCTAGTATTTATGTGGTTCTGTTTTGTTTAGCTATGTGTATGCTTGTGCTTATGGACTCTAAAAATTGTCTATGGTATTTATAGCTTGGCAAAACTAAAAAACAGCAGTTGCTAGCATTTGGCCACAATCCGAAGCATCCGGTACCGCAGTGCTGATCAAACAACTGGAAATGAAATAAGATTTTTATTGTTACACTATTAAAAAAAATTGAGAGGCATCATAAGGCTTCAACTATAATTTCGTCATGTGATTAGGTATCTGTTTATACAGCAACGAAGGCTTTCAGAATGGGCGGTTTTTCCATGGCGGAATTTTTGTGGCTAGGCTGAGTGTGAGCGGACCTATACTGCAGACTTTAGTTGTATTTGATTATGTTCTTTCTCCACATGTTGAAGGAATTGCTTTCGCTGTTTTTTTTTTAGCCTTAATGATGCCTACTTCTTCTTGGGGCACTCTGAGCTATTGTACTTTATCAGTTCATCGTTTTTAACATTCATGTGTCAAGCATTTCATTTGTGGATATAGCTTCTTCAATTTCTCAGCATTTTATAAAATCTCTGAACACTTGTAAACAAGGCTGATGGAAATGAGGAAGGAAAAAAAACTACTGTAAAGGCTTGTTCTGTGACAATAGTTTGTGCATGAAACTGTCATGTTGATAAATTGCTTTCAGCAAAGAACCTTGAAATAAATTTTGAAGAAATCTTGCCTTTTTAAGCACAATTGTTTGTATGTGTGAAATAAATTTATTCTGGGCCTTAAAAATGTTGTGTTGCTATTCAACTCCCCAGTAAGGGGACTGTGAAAATGAATACCATCCATCAGTTATACAAAAATAACTTCAGTCCATGAAAGAAGTGACCTTATAGCACACAGGACAATAAGAGCGCTGGCTGAGTCCTTTTGAGGACATGTAAGTAGTCAACGAGTGCAAGCAAACCATAACAGAATATCACTTTTTTGTGGTTTTTGACTGCAAAGAACCACGAAGCACCAGTTATTTCTGTGCCACTTGTAAGTGTTCTTCTGTAGAAGTAAAATATTGATTTAGCTAGGTTGCTATTAATGAAAAGTGGCAATTAATTTAAACCATAATCAGCACGACGCGCACAGGCACTGGCGGTGCCTGTGCGCAATGATTATGGTTTAAAAAATTGCCTGCGCCAGTCCCAGCGTTCGTGGCACAAGGCTAGGCGTGGCGCATGGGCGAAGCCGACTTGCAGGCCCATCGCACTGGCGTGACGTCACGCCGCCGTGCGGAGGCCTTGAAGTTGTCTAGGTGGCTTTGGCGGAGAGCCGGCCTTCAGCGAAGGGGCGCACAAGGGGCGAGGAGGAGGCGAGGAGGTAGCGCGGCGGCGGCAAAGTTCAATCGTTGGCGTAACTTTCAAAGTATCAAGGGGCTTTATGCCTACCAAGCCTGGCGCGCCCCCATTGTCACTTGCCTCATTGACGTCAAATTGTTTGCAAACAGGGAGAGGTCTATTGTGAATTAATCGGATCGCCTGCTGCTACGGCATCCAGCTTGAAAAAGGTATATCCGGCACCATACTGCCACTCTTGAGCATTTGCAGAGAACTTTGCTGCTGCGTTTAGGAAAATGTGTCCAGCAACCTACCCTCGTTGTTGAGTGCGATATATGTTACAAGTGCTGTACGGACATTGAACATTTTATCATGGCCCACTCTAGTATTCTCTGAGCCCCGTACTGTTCATTCTATTTAGACTGGTCAGATATCGAGGCGCTTATCATGCGGCCCTGTCGATATGAACCGCGAATCAGGGTGTATACATCAACAAACGGCATGCTGAGCATCGACAGCATTCCTGAAGTCACTTTCCGTCGGCAGTTCCGCTTTGAGCAGATTTTCCTGTGCTTCTTGATGTGCTTGGCGTACCACAACTCGTCACGAGCGCCCAGGGAGTGCGAGTTTCCGGGCGCACAGCACTCTGCATGTGCTTACACAGATTGGCATACCCTAACTGGCTGTGGGACCTACAGGAGTACTGCAGCGTGATTTCGAGTATCACTAACAAGGTGATGCTACACATGGAGCGCAACTTGGATGGCCACCTATTGGATGACCTCATAAGACATGAATGGATGTCACTTGTCAATTTGGAGGAGATGAACAAGGTTGTATATTAATGAACATGCATGACGTTGCAGGTGAAAATAAATTTGATGTTTCTGTACGGTTTAATGAATTAATGCACACTAAAACCTCCCTTAATACAGTATAACGGTTGCAGAAGCCCCAGCTCTTAGCCTATGGTATAAATTAACATATTTATATATATATATATATATATATATATATATATTGTAGTATGGTTATCTTCATCGTTATAACCACTGACATGCGTCGCGTGTTGCCGCTCTCAAGGACGAAGAAGTTGGTCACTGCCTTGCTCTTTCGCCACGCCTGACGCTCCGCTGCGAGTTCCTCCTGAGAGGCTGGATCCATCTGGGTTTACCGAATAAACACACCCCTACAATATATATATATATATATATATATATATATATATATGTCTGTATGGTATATTAATAACTATTCATGCTAACTTCTATAAGCCCCTTTCCTAAGTATATGATGTTTACTAATCTACAATTCTTGTCTAAATTGATCTGTAATTTTCCCCAGCTTGTCACTTCTGCTACTACCATTTGAGGATGATGTTTTTGAGCACAAAACCTCTTTCTATTTTACAAGGCGATTTCTGAGTGCTTTGTCACGCAGCTTGGTACTGAACTGAGGACTTTGTGGCCTATAGAAAATGTTATATGTAATGACTGATATTCTACATTACTTCTCTATAGTTTTCTTTTTCATGCCAAATGCCTAATGTATATAACAAGGAGGTGTGCCATGTACAAGCATTGCTTTTTGGCTACTTTGCTAATGTTCATGTATATGCAACTAAAAAAGTTGCATTGTGTTTATGATTTTGACTATAGCTATAATTCATTTCAGGCTATTCATCACAAAGGATCACCACTCCCAAACTGTTTTGCATTCATTGATGGCACAGCCCGACCAATATGTAGTAGGCCATCAAACAACCAGCGCATATACTTCACAGGGCACAAAAGGCTGCATATGCTTTAAAATATCAAGCTGTGATGTACCCTAATGGTTTAACATGCAAGCTGGATGGGCCATATCCAGGGAGCATGAATGACTTTGGTGAGTGTTGTTTAGTGGCACATAAGCAACTTCAAGGTTGTGTTGCATTTACGCAATTAAAACTTACATTCTGTTAAGAATGTTTGCTGTTAATAAAAACTATAAACACAGGACAAATAAGAGAGCATTTTCACTTAAAAGCAACACTTGATGAAGAGGAATGTGTTTTTTTTTGTTCGAGCTTTCTGCATGAGAGTAGAACGTTGATGACTTAGCTCGTGTCCGCATGAATCACAAAAGGGCTTATCCTGTTTTGTTAAAATGAAGCTATCTGTTAAATGTGCGTGTCCTATGCAAAGACGACACACAGCCACTTTTAAATGTTCATAGTGGGTACTCAACTTCCACTCTTATTTCATTCAGTGTTCCATGTGAACTCATCAGTTTACTATGTACTAATTTCATGCAGTCTTTAGATGGTATCTGCACTTCTTTCACTTTCTTGTCCCGAGCTTTGGCAGCGCACACATCTGCTTTTTCATTACCTTGGATTCCAACATGACTGGGGACACAGCAAATTTTTATTCTTCATCCATCTGTAAGCGCTGCTATGCTGTGTATGTTTCCCAGTAGTGGTACCCAGTCAAAAAATCCTTCAAAGTATTCTGAAGGCACCAACAAGATTCTTGAGGGTGCCAGTAGGTTTTTTGAATGCTCTTGAATGCACCTCTACATGCGCTTGAATGACTCTGAAGGTAAGCCTGATCGCATCGCTGCTGTTCTGAAGGTGCCGTCAGCCTCGCTACAGGCAATCCTGTTTGCATCGGCGCGACTGTGAGAGTTCTGAAGGAATCCGCACTTGCAGCTCTGCTTTTACTGGCGTGAGTCTGAAGGGGCTGAAGGAGTCTGGTGGCAGCCCTGTTCTTATTGGCGAGTCTTTGACGGAATCCTTGTATAGGAGACATACCTTGCTGTAGCTGCTTAACTGCAGACGGCAGCTGCGAGTTCGACAGGACTGGTGGGCAAGACAGCATTATAGGTTCTACCCGAGACGATGGGAAGGTAATTGCCTTCTATCTACCGTTCTGTTTTCTGTCTGGCCTACACGGGTGAACCTAATCTAGATCTAGGCTGCCCTTTCACTCTGCGGGAGCTCGAAATGGCCCTGATTGCTAATGCTATCTGTTCCGCTCTCGGTGAGGACAGCATTACATACGCTATATTCGGCAACCACCTTGACCCCACCTGAAAATTTTTGTTCTTATTTCAGTGAAACCCGAGACACCGGCACCCTGTCATGCATCAATACTACAATTCTTAACCAGGCAAACCTCCTTCCTTTTCAAACCTCCTCCATATCTCACTGGCATGCTTTGGTAAGACTCTTGAGCAGATGGCTTAGGCTCGCATTTCTCATTTTCTCAAGATGACTTTTTTTCTCATTTGCTCATCAGCTTCTGATGCTGTGTCTGCTTAGAACATGTTCCTGCTTTTCCAGAACACCTTTGTTTTGATGATGATGATGATGATGGATTTTAATGGCGCAAGGGCGACTCAGGCCAAAGAGCGCCAAACTCAAGGTTAATGGTGCACTCAAGTTTATATGATGGAATAGTTGTGATTTTTCATGAAGGGATAAAAAACTGGTGTTTAGGGCCTAAAAATGTATTCGCTCTGTAATATCGCTAAAAACAATGGTGTATAGGGCCTAAAATTCATTTGTGATATATAATGGATGCGCAGTGTATAAGTAGATGTATTAAAAGATCTCATCCGTCCTCTCAAGGAGGAGCGGGCTGAGACCCACGTCGATAAGAAATTTCATGTAAAAAGCCTACTTGTGATAAAAATTTAAGCACCTGTTTTAAAGGAAACATTGGGTTGTCGCCAATAAAAATGGATGGGTGTGCAGGTATTTGATGAGTGAACAAGGAGGGAAAATGACGTCTTCCTTCTGGTTCCAGTTGTGCACATATGATTAAAACATGAATGACAGTGAGTCGATCACCACATCTCGAGCACTGTGGTGCAGGAGAGTTGGTTAAAAGATATGTATGGGTTATGTATGTGTGGCCAATTCTCAGCCTGCACAGGGCTACTTCTTTAAATCTGTCTTGTTTTTCTGTGGTGTACCTGCCTATTTTTGCCTTTATTGTGTGTAGTTTATTTTCTGATGCTGCGTCCCATTCCTCTTGCCATTGTTGTCGAATCATGTTTTTTATGTGTGGTTTGAGGTCATGATAAGTTATCTTATCGATGTCTGTGTCATTTCGAAGGGCAGCTGAAGCAGCTAGCCTATCAGCTGCCTCATTACCAGGTATACAGCGGTGGCCTGGCACCCAACACAGTGTAATTTTAATTTCTTGTTCATGGGCAAACATAAGGGTGTTATAAAGAGAGTTCAGTACTGGGTTCTTATTTTGCCATTTCCAAAAGGATAGGGACTTTAAAACACTGAGGGAGTCTGTGTAGATGATCGACGTCTGTATTTTATTTTCTATAATGTGTCTCACAGCTAAAAGGATACCATGGCATTCAGCGGTAAATATACTAGTATGTCTGTTCAGGGTTTTTGACTGTGAAAACTGTGGTCCATGTGCTGCACAGGAGACTTGAGCACACTTCGAAGCATCAGTGTAATATTTATCACAAGTGTACTTCTCCTGAAGTGACATGAAGTGCTGCTGTATGGCAATAGGGGATGTATGTTTGCCCACTTCAAGAAACAACAGGTCGCAATTAACACCGTGCATTTCCCAAGGAGCAATTAGGTCTTTTATGGAAGTTGTATGAAGACTGGTAACCGAAACATTCAGATATTCAATGTGCGTGGCAACTCTGATTGAATATGGTGGTGTTAGAGATGGTTTTTTTGAGAAAAGTGCTGTGCCAGTTTTGTCAAGCAGGAGCCGACGACATGGATGGTCCAGTTGGCATAGTACCTTCATAGCATAAGTTAGAGAAGTAAATTGTCTCCTTCGTTGCAGTGACCATCGGTTCGCCTCGACATAGAGGCTAGCAATTGGGCTAGTTCGGAAAGCGCCCGTAGCAAGGCGAAGGCCGAGGTGGTGCACGGGATCGAGCAATTTTAGCGCAGAGGATGATGCTGACCCATAAACCATCGAGCAATAGTCAATGCGTGATAGAACTACACTATTCAGAAGGTTCAGAAGGCAGTCGCGGTCTGTGCCCCATGACCGGTGAGAGAGAATTTTTAGCAAATTCATCGCTTCGAGACACTTCAGTCGCAACTGTTTTATGTGGGGAATGAAGGAAAGTTTTTCGTCAACAACTACGCCAAGAAATTTATGTTCTTTTTTAAAGGCAAGGCTCTGGCCATTCAGTGTAATGTTGGGGTCAGGCCTGATGCCACGCTGCTTAGAGAAAAGTACACAAACACTCTTTCCAGAGTTAAATTTAAACCCATTGTCATCAGCCCACCTGGACAATTTGTTTACACCTAGCTGAATTTGTCGTTCACAGATGGCCAAGTTGCAAGATTTGAAGCTTATCTAGACGTCATCAACATATACAGAACAAGAAATAGTTTTTGGCAGCACGCTTTTTAAAGAGTTCATTTTGACTACAAAAATTGTGCAACTGAGAACACCACCTTGAGGGACACCATTTTCTTGAACGTACTGCTTTGAATATGCATTGCCAACACGAACTTTGAAGGTCCGTTCAGACAAGTAACTTCGAATTGTCCTCAACATGTTTCCTGTGATGCCAAGAGAGAAGAGGTCGCGGATGATACCATAGCGCCAAGTGGTATCATATGCTTTTTCAAGATCGAAAAAGACAGATAAACAATGTTGTTTATGTACAAAAGCATCCCTTGCATAAGACTCAAAGGCAATGAGCTGATCAGCTGTTGATCGCCCAGCTCTAAAACCAGCTTGGTTTTGATAAAGAAGACCATTGTATTCAAGGAAATGGAGAAGGCGACGATTTACCATTTTCTCAAAAAGCTTGCATAGACAGCTGGTTAGTGCGATAGGCCGATAACTAGCAGCAAGTGTGGGTTCTTTTCCGGGTTTTAATATTGGGATGATGATCGCTTCCTTCCACGCTTTAGGAAAGCGTCCTGTGGCCCATACTTTATTATGCAGGTAGAGTAGGGTTTCAACAGTGTTCACATGCAGATGCCTGAGCATTCCATATGTGATCCTGTCAGCACCTGGTGCTGTGTTACCACATGTGTCTAGTGCAATCTTCAGCTCCTGCATGGTGAATGGGCTATTGTATCCTCCTGAGGATGGCCTTTTATCATGTATGTGCTTCCTCTCTTCTCTTGCCTTGTGCCGCAAAAAGGAATCTGTATAGTGTGCTGAGCTGAATATGTATTCAAAGTGTTGCCCTAGTGTGTCTGCTTGATGTTCAAGAGAGTCACCACTGGTGCTGACAAGGGGCGTTGGGACTGTGCTATATCCTTTAAGTGCTCTTATCCTGTTGTGAACTTTGTGTGCGTCAGAATAGGAGTTCACTGAAGAAAGGAATGATGACCAGCTTTCTCGCTTGGAGATGCGTCGAATACGCCTGCCATTTGCCTTTGCACGCTTAAAGGCTATTAGGTTTTCGGCTGTGGGGTATCGGCGTAGTTTCGACCATGCCCTGTTTTGAGTTTCACGAGCAGTCTTACATTCTGCATTCCACCAGGGTCTTCGTTTATTTCGTGGCTTACTTGACGTCTGTGGAATGTCTTTTTCTGCTGCCTCTATGATGTGCAGCGTGATTAAGCGTTGAGTTTCATCAACGCCTAAGTCAGTAACTGATGAACTGGCCAATGATGAGTGTTCCCTGAACATCTTCCAGTTGGCTGCATTTTCTTTGAATTTTCTGGGATTCGACACATTTTCATTTCCGTTCCCAGTATATTTTATTAAGATCGGAAAATGGTCACTTCCGTATAGATTGTTAATGACAGTCCACTCTGTAGCTGCCAGGAACATCGAGGAGCCAATGGCTAGATCTATGGATGTGTAAGAGTTATAAGCTATATTGTAGTAAGTTGGCTGTTTCGTGTTTAGTAAGCATGATCCCGAGGACAATAAGAATTTTTCGATTAGAACGCCTCGGGAGTCCGTTCTTGTACATTCCCATAATGGGTGGTGAGCATTAAAGTCTCCGACCAGCAACCAAGGTTCCGGAAGTTGATCAATCAACTTTTCAAAACTTTCGCTACTTAGCTTATAAGTTGGAGCAATATACAGGGAACATACGGTTGTTATTTTGCCATAAACTAAGCTTCTGATTGCCACTGCCTCTAAGTCTGTGTTGAGTGAGATGTTTCGAGAGGGGATTGATTTTTGTGTTACAATGGCAACGCCACCAGAGGAGTGAGAGCTGCCTTGCCTGTCGTTCCTGAATACATTATATTGCTTAAGGAAATTTGAGTCTGCTGGTTTTAAATGGGTTTCTTGCAGACAAAGTATGTTTGGTTGACAGTCCGCAAGAATTTCATATATATCATCTAAATTTTTAAAGAGTCCTCGGCAGTTCCAATAAATGAGGAGCGCCATAATTAAAAGTTATTTAAGGGACAAGTTTAAATTTAGGTTTGTAGGTCCTTGGGACCTGTTATTGGGACTTTTCCCTTTCTTTTTCGCTCCAGTGAGCTTTGCCGCCTAGGCAGCTGGGGTGAAGAAGTTGTGTCCATCGCATCTTCAGATGCGGTGGACGACTGTGCAGAAAGCACAGGATTGTCAGTTTTAGGCCTCGACTCATGGGTCGAGGCCTTTGGGCCGGCTGACCTGGGGGTCCGCGCAGCCAGCTTTGCGGGTGGTGGTGGAGTAGCGCTAGCTGACTCCACCGAGGGCGCAGGTGGCGCTGCCCTGGAAGAACTGTGTGCTTCCTGGGCAGGTGCCGACGACCGCTGTGATGCCGCGCCCTGCTGCGTCACAACGGAGTAGTGTGGCTTTTGAGGAAGAGAAAGCCGCTTTCGTGCCTCTCCGTAAGATATGTTTTCGGTGACTTTCGGTGTAATTATTTCTTTTTCTTTTTTTCCAGTATGGGCATGAGCGTGAATAAGCTTCACAGTTTGAGCAGAGAAGCAGCTGTTCTTCGCAGTTGTCTGTAGGGTGTTCGTGCGAGGCACACTTTGCACATGTGAGTTGGCCACGGCAGCTCTGAGAGCCATGGCCATATTTCTGACATTTAAAGCAACGGCGTGGGTTAGGGATGTAGGGCCTCAGTTTTATCTTTGTGTAGCCTACTTCGACAGATTCTGGGAGAGTGCTTGCAGCAAAGGTGAGTACAATGTGCTTTGTTTCTATCTCTTTGTTATCTCGTCTGATCTTTATCCGGTAAACATCTGTGACATTTTGTTCCTTCAGGCCTTCAAGAAGTTCTTGTTCACTCACGTACCTAAGGTCATCATCAGAGATGACTCCTCGGGCAGTGTTTAGTGATCGGTGCGGGCTAATCTGTACCGGTATTTCTCCAAATGATTCGACTGCACTTAGCTTCTGATACTGATGATTGTACATTAATTCTAGTAACAGGTCACCGTTTCCAAGTTTCTTTATCTTATAGCCCTGGCCAATGGCCTCAGTCAACGTTCGGGAAACAACAAATGGGGACACAAGTCGTGCAGTGATTTCGTCGTGGTCACTGTGGACCACGTGGAAACGAGGAAAGTTGTTTATGTTCTTTGAGAAGAACATGGTGGTCTCGGTGCGCCCCCTTTTAGAAGGAGGACGATCGGGGTTAAGGAGTTTAGATGCCATAAAAAATTGTATTGTTCGGCTTCAGTGCCAGCCACCCACCATGGAGCCCAACGAGGGGACGGGACAGAAATTGTCAATTCCTGCCCACGCCAGCTGTACACCGTAACTATAACCCAATATGGCGTAACTCAGGGTAGCTAGCCACACAAGGTTAACCCTCGCCGCCTGGAAGTAGGAAGAAATGAAGAAGGTAAGAGAGGACAGGACAGTTCTAAGAAAGAAAATAGGAAAGTGAAAGATGGAGGGGAGAACAGGAAAAGGCGACTGCCGATTTCCCCCGGGTGGGTCAGCCCGGAGGTGCCGTCTATGGGAAGCGTGGGCCAAAGTGGTGTGTTGCCTCCGCCGAGGGGCCTTAAAGGTCCAAACACTCGGCATCGGCTCAACCACCAGGATCCCCTTTTCCCCAGACACGACGATGCCACGCACGGCTAAGCTAGGTGCTCGGGGTCCGTGGTGTCGCACAAAACACACAAACACCTGCTTTAACAGGTGCCCCCTGCGGGGAACACCTTTCTTTTACCATCCCATACTCAAGTACATGCTGTGATCACTGATAACCGTAGATATCTGCAAGACCTTCAAGGAGGTTTGGCATCCCCTTTTTTTTTTTCAGAACTTTATTGCTTGTGGCTCCAGCATGTACTGTACCTCATTTCCTTCCTCTCTAAGTGGCTCACTTTCAAGCAAATACCCATTTGTCCTACCTCTATGAACTCTCTTGGGGCACTCCACGAAGAGCAGTTCTCTCCCTTACCCTGTTCAGTCTGGCTATGGCCCTTCTTGCCTCCCAGCTAGCCCAATTTCCAGGCCTTCACATCTTTTACCCAAAAAAAATCACTCTGCTGTTTGTCTCTCGAGTTCACATGTGCAGCATACCTTATAACCTACCCTAAACCTCATCAAATCATTTCCAAACACAGCACCTGGTCTCTTTCCTGCTTTAGATATCTGAGCTTATCTTTCTCAACCACCGTTCATGCCAGTGCACTCACAACCCCAGATTGTCGACCATCTCTGCTACTGCCATTCTGATTTTCACCAAATTGCTTAACTACCTTTTTCATGCAGCCAAGAAATTGCAATCCTTGCATTGTAATGTTAGCACCTACCACTCGATAACCAAGTGCTTCTCAGCCAGGCATTCTTAGAGACCCCTTGTCGACCAGTAGAAGTTGTGGTTTGCTATGTGATTAATCCTGTTGTTTTGGTAGGCTCGACAGGTGGCTTACGAGTCCGAGACTATCCAGTAACTGTGTTGTCTTCGGTTTGCTTCAGAGATTGCTAGGGCTATTGCCACCTCTTCCGCTGTGCGGATGCATTTGGTTCGTATAGTTAGTCCATATATGAGTCTGCCTCGTGAATCAGTTACCACAGCTGTGGTTGCCGCTTCGCCTTTGTACCTCACCAATGAAGTGTTTATCAATCAAAACTGCTGTAGTTCCAGGAGCAGATTGCGTGATTGGGATTGTTTCAGGGCTAAACTGCCCAGGCAGCACATTTCATCGGCCCAATAATGGGGATTGATTGGGGATTACTGGCCCACAAGTGGCCCAATGGTGCCATTGAGCTACCAATAATGTGCAGCCACGCTATACCATAATCATTATTGGCCCAGTGAACTTCACCCGTATCCGTTATTGGCATTCAACCGGCTAAGAGCGGTCAATAATGCCCATTCATATTGAACAGTTTCCCATTATTGTATACACAATGAGGCAGCCTGGTCATTATTGGCCAACCAGCTGCAATTGTTTGCCAATATCTTCCACACCATGGTATAACCTGGTAAATATTGTCCGGTCAATAACAACGGCTTCTCAATATTGAATATATCTAGGCATACAGTGGTCAATAATGTCCAACCAACTTTGGCGGCTTCCTAACATTGTAATATCTTGGTTTCTAGTGGTCGATATTGTCTAATGAGCCTTGATGGCTGACCATCATTGCACATATCATGGCATAGCTTGGCTAATATTGTCCGGCCATTATGGTTGCCTCGTCAACATTGAATATATATTGGCATACATTGGTCAATATTGCCCCACCAGCTTTGGTGGCATCCTAACATTGTATATATCTTGTATTATAGCGGTCAATATTGCCTAATGAGGTCTGATGGCTGGCCAGCATTGCACATATAATGGCATACATAGGTTAATATTGTCCGGCCATTATGGTTGTCTTGTCAGCAATAAATAAATCATGGCATATATTGGTCAATAGTGACCCGCCTGTCATGGCGGCCTGCCAACAATGTATACATAGGCATTATATTGTTCAATATTGTTCGATGGACTGTGATGGCTAGCCAGCATTGCACCCTAATGGCATAGATAGGGCAATAATGTTCTGCCAATATGGATGGCTTGTCAACATTGCATATATCTTGACATAGATTGGTCAATATTGTCCCATCAGCTTTGATGGCATCCCAACATTGTATATATCATGGTTTCTAGTGGTCGATATTGTCTAACGAGCTTTGATGGCTGGCCACCTTTGCACATTTCAGGCTGCGGCGGCGCTAAAAAAACAGTAGAAGCAGCTCTGACCGACAGAGACATTTCTAATGCTTGCATCTCAATATGACAGTGTGTTGGGGCTAATTTCGTCGCAACTAAATTTTTCGCTGTCCCGGACGTCAGTTTACGTTCAACTGTAGAAGATATTCATACGCCATACGTAATTTGGGCCACCATATATATAATGTTTATTGGGATTAATATATAGATTGTCCTAAAATTGTTTGACTGAGCTGACCAGACAAAATGAACAGAAGTGCCCATCACGGAAAATGTAGAATATATTTTTCTGAATACATTTTTCGTGATTCGCTAATTGTTGTGAATGACCTGCGATTATACTTGACAATTTTGGTAGAGAACTCTTTTATTTACGACTTTAGGCACGATTAATTGTTATGTAAAATTCTGCATATAATATCTTCGAGACAATTCCTGCAGACTAGAGGCCCGGATGTCGATCACGCGCGGACGTAGCTAACACAGATAGTGTTCCAAACTTTAGCCAAGTGTTGAAAAAATTCTGACAGCACGTGGAATCTACACTGCAGAAATTAGCGAAGGCGAGATTAATGCTACAGCATACGGTGCATTACGTATCATTATCGTTATCAACTAAACGCAGCGTCATTACCATTGATTCTGTTATCATTGTCATTTTCACTAATTGCAGCGTCATTCTTGTCGCTATCCTCACGGTAGACAATGAGAATTACGTATGGTGCTAGTTTCGCGATCCAGGGTTTAGCGCAGTTGGTTAAAGCGTTAACTAGGCTAGGAATTCGATTCCCGGTGGAGACGATTTGTTTTTCTGATCTCGTCAAATCAGGATGATTGAAAGTGATTGACACATCAATGCACAGATCCGATGCACAGATATATCCATGCACATATCTCGAACACATCTCGCGCACAACTCTCGCGCACGGGATTTCGTTCCATGGGCCTATTTATACGCATACGAGTACAAGCATACGCGCACGCTCGAGCACACATCTGATCTGACAAGCAAATGTTTAATAGATGCGTGTCCGCGAAAAAAATCCTGCGCAGTCAAGAAACGCAAGGTACTCAAATGCAAAGAACGCAACAGAACGTGTGTGTCGCTTGAACAAACGCCAGGGGTTACGTTTGAATAGTAAACACAGAAACGATCGAATATATCCGGTGAATGCACATCCTATAAACGTTTGTCCATGAATGGAAACACGCACGCGTAGCATCATTATTTCCGCCTTTTTTTTACGTGATGGAAAGAAACCCAACATGTTGAAGCTAAGCAGAGGTGGGAGAGATCGATCGCGCTAGCCAATCAAACACGCACTGCATGATTCGCCATTACCCTAGCTGTTTCCGGCATTCAGCATAAGCACCGACTATACCAGGCCTCAGTACTAGCTGTTCTTATAGACAGATATGTTGGGCTGCTTTCAGGGCCTTTGAGTTCTAATATCTACTAAACACAAATTTGTACTGTACTCTTTTGCGCTCTGCTGTGGGCTTCAGCAACAGACAAAGACTGAACGACTTTGGCCATCGGTGCAGCAGCGCATAAAATATTTCAGCTCAAAGAAAAAATACCAGCAACATATATTCTACGTTATGTCTAGCTAATTCACTTGACAAGAAAACAAATCTGAACTGTTCTGGAATGGTTCGTATTCTAATGCGACGTAAATCGCACACTGCCAAAAAGTAGTGTACATGTAAAAGATAATAAAAAAATCAACAGCACTGCATGGGGCAAGGCAAACGAAACAAAAAATAAAAATTTAAAACAATTACCTACAGTGTAATGAATGCGCGCACATGTGTCGCCAGCATATATGGTAACAAAATTGAAATTGCATAATAACAATGTTCTTTACGGAAGTTATTTTTGTTCGAAAGCTTTGATATATGGCTCATAATGATGCATTTGACCACAGCGTTTGACAGCGCTCTCCTAAGCATTGTTCAGAAACTATTCTTCAAACATTCATTGCTTTATTACCCAACCATATAATCACCGCACAGAAGGCGTTTCCCTTCAGAGAACTAAATAATTCTATCCCATCATGTCAACCAGGCAGCTAATTGCAATTCATATATATTAAAAGTAATGCGAGTGCGTTACTTTAGCAGTTTTGAGGCATTTTTAGAGAACACCACTCTCGAAGAATTTAACACATGATTCAGAATTAGGGTTCCTTTGTGAAATATTCTGCCGCTTTCACGTGCTGCTTCCGCGGGCTGAAAGATGATTATACCGCGCTTCTTTCTGAGGACAACCTTGTCCCAAGTTCGTAGATATAGTTTCAATGTTGACCCTTGCTTTCTTTCTATTTTTTCTTTACTGCAAATTTAGTTCTTCAGATCGTAGCTCGTCGAGTATTTTGTGTTTCTTGATATGCCCACGCTTAGTCCTACGAGGATTTTTTCTTGCTCTAAATGTCCACCTGATTTAAAAAAAGAAATAAAAATGAATAACATGGGAATTTTTAACCTTGAAGTACCCGTAGTTATGGTCGTTTTCGCTTTTCTTTTCCTTAATAGGAATACAGCAAGTATACGGGCTGTTGCATCGCTCAGTTGCGCGTGATGACGTTTCAAGAGCACTCCGTCATGAACAGCGACCTGTGTGCCATCTTTAATAAAAAAAAAAATATGTGCATTTGTTCGAACCGAGGACGATTCCGTCAAAACTGAAGATTGTTTTAAGTATGTGATTATTATTTGAAACTATGAGGTAAAACGTATTTTGCATTAACAAAAAAAATATAGCGAAATTATCATTCCACTGAAAATGTTACCGAGCCAACAGTTGAGGCGACCAAAGAGCTCCGAACGCACTCCTCGTTGTTTTAGCGAAGCCAAGGGTAAAACTCTGCGCATTCCTCCTCACACGCTTGGCGCAAAGAACATATGGTTTCCATTCTCTCGTCCTTTTGTCACCTCTCCGCCCGAGGGCCTTGACTAAAGCAATTCTCCAAACCGTTTTCAACCTCCCGTCTTGTAGCCTTTTCTCCCCGTAAAGCAGTCATCGCGGAAGGGCAGCGACCTTCACTGCCCTCTCTTTCCTCCCGGCTAGGCAGGCGTTGCTCACAATGCCCCCCCACTCTACTCCTCCTCACTCTTCCCTTCCTTCCCGCCAACTTTCCTGGCCGGCAGCCTTCTGGGCTCACGTGGTCCTGCGGGACCTCTTTCATTTCTCTCACCCCCTTTCGAACTTTATGCCTACTCTTTCGACAAATCTCAAGCAAAAAAAGAAAAAAAAAAGAGGGAGAGAAAACACAACCATCCTTCTGCCCCCTTCCAACCGTGCCTCAAAACTCGACACAAGCCGCTGATTCAGAGGCGTCTGGTCGGCCACACAATCCCCACCCGCTCGAGCTGCTCGAGCTCCCGCAGCTTTGGACAGCAGAACCGAAAAACCAAGCCTTGTGAAAGTTTCGATTCATCTTAATGGCCATGCCTGAAAGAGGATATTTGTGAGTACCACCAGCATTTTAAGTTGTTTGTTCATAACTGAGCTCTCTGAGATTATTTCTTGCTTTGTCTCCTTGTAAGATCGCTACTTTTTCTTACCAGGTGTATAAAGCATCAGATCCCTGGGAAATACTTTGCGTGGCAGCATTCATTTTGGATTGTTGCAAATGAGGTCTGCAAATTTGCGCTAGCCGTATGGTAAGATACTTTTTTTTTTGCATTATTTGGTGCAGTATGTTGTCAGCCTTGATCATCATGTCAATAACCGATATGTTTGCGAGAACGGAAAGTCATTTATTTCGACCGCACCACGCCAGTCAGTTCTGAACTGTATTTTCAGCGCACTATTTTGTATGCATAAACTCTGGTCATAATAACAAAATTTACGGCGCACAGGTGGCCAATTTGTATTGCAAAAGAAAAACGTGGTCCTGTAAAACATGACGCGTGTTTTGTGCGATTTTCAGGTTACAACTTCATCGCGTGTGTGTTGTGTGTCTGAAGTGGTCAGTTTCTTTTACAAACTATATTCAAAACTCAGAGTTAAGTCTAGCTTTCTGGGACATGATTTTTAGTTGCGAGCGAATATTTAATATTGTAATTTGCCGTTATGAATGCGCTATTGGAATGGTCTAAACGACGCGTAGCTTATTCACGTGTTTGATCTTTCTCTTGCGCTAATTCCGAGTAGTAGAAGTGTCATAAAATAGCCGCTTAAAATAGGTTATTTACAGTTGCTACCATAGTTCTTATACTTTAACTCACGTACATACTTGTTCCCACAACAAACGTGATGCTAAGTTACGGATTTCTTTATTTTTTTCAGTTCGAGTGTATCATACAAACCCCAAAGCATCTGTGTCGTACGTTGTTTTGGCTGCAGCTTTGACAACTTTTAAAACGATCTGTTTGCAGTAATGATGCGGTGCACACTAAATTTAGCAGCCGCGGTCGGAGTGCGACTGCCATTTTTTGCGTGTTTTTTCCTTTGTAGTTTCTTTTTAGTTCTTGCGGCAATCTATTCAAAGGAAAGCTATTGATTTGAAGCTTCCAGTTATGACGACGTCTTTCTTCTACAGGTGTT
>JAJIZL010123131.1:504199-690068 GCA_023969395.1 Amblyomma maculatum
ATTTTTACTGCTCCGAAAACACTAATCGCTGCTCCAAACTGGAATTTTTACTGCTCCAAAAAGTAAAATTCTGCTTCCATCACTGCTATTGCACCTTTCTGAATAATTTCAAGATTTAAGATACTGCTTACTGCAAAGCAAAATGTATGTATGCATTTATTTGTGCTTTCTCTACAGTTTCTCAACATTTGGACTTGAAATGTGAGTTCTATTAGTGCACTGATATAAAATTCTGGGAATTCGCTGCAGGTGTATGCAGGCGCAGATGCATGGATTGACCGGAGTGCGTTGGACGTACTTCTCAAATCGCCTACTGACTCTATGTTCTGTCGTGCTGCGGCTCACCTCTATTGGACGCCAGACCAAACGAGAAGCCGCAGCGTGACTGGGGTACTGTCTAACAAGTCAAAGTCACTTGGCAAGACAGAAGTGAAGCCTGCACTTTCACCAGAAAAGGTATCGGCGCTAAAAGGTGAGTTTTTCTATTTGCTTTCAGTAATGTCTAAAGAATAAAAAGGCGTCGGCAATTGAAGCAAAGCTTGAGTTTGGGGTTGCAATAATGCTGATGCATGTAACTGTTTGGTGTCATATGGTTAGACTCTATGCAGTCAAGCATTGAACAACTGACTATTGCCACTGCATGCAGACCTTTTAACGCAACAGTCCTGTTGTGCAGAAAATCCAGCGCTGTCATTGTGAATAAAAAATCAGAGCACACCTCTTGCAGGTGGCATGGCTAGGCACTGATTTATCAATAAATTGTGTAGCATTACAAGACCACATGGCATGGCTGAGTTGGCAGGGGGAGCCAACTCATGTAGCTCCTTTGAGATGGGAATCAAACTCAGAACCCTTTGGCTCCTAGGCTACACAGGCACATTTGCAAGGCTTGGTTCAAATAGAGCTTTGTTTCTCAATACCAGATGGTCATGCACATTATCTTTTAGCTTGCTGCTGTATGTTAATGAGTCTTTCTGGAATAGCAGAGGTACATATTAATGAATTAGTGATTTGATGAGGTGGAAAGCACATACGCAAATGAGGATATGCAAGGGAAGCCAAGACGGGAAGCATGAAGGCTGTCATGTCATGCCCTAAAAGGCAGAGATAATGTCCTGAATTTTACTCAGTGCATCACTTAAGTAAACAAAGTGGATAGGTACGCCCGTACATAAAAAAGATTAGTGGATTTGCTGCATAACTAGGATGTAAGTTCAGTGCTCCGCATAAGACAGCTGGGTGCTCTGTATTTTGTGGGTTTGTTGCGGTATGTATTTTCAGAGTATATTCAGAAGTAAAGCTTTTGAAAGGCAGTTTTTTATTCCAAGTTGATAAAAGGCATGTTGCACTTGCATAAATCGTGAAATTCAGCAGGAGCTAATGTAAACAGTTATGATCTCGTCGTTTCTTGCATTATAGGTTGGCGATAACATCAGGTTTGCACAAAGCGTGTGAGCACAGCCTTGTGGATATTTGGGTGCAATATGTTTCCTGCCAGTGGCACCAGCATATCCTTTCTGTGTTGGCATGGGATGTGCGATATGTATATAAAGACCGCGCATGCATTTTGATGGTCATGGGGTACACCTTTTAATTTGTCCAGCATATGTTATGAAATATTTTGACTGCTACTAATCGATGAGAATCTTCCTTTGGGTTATATTTTTTGTATGCTCGATTTGCCAGCTACCTAGTTGGGGGTCTAAGCCTTACCGGAGGGCGGCGGCCCTCTTGTGGGTATAAATAGCATTTTGCGGGCACAGACTCTCCGGCTATGTGACCTTTTTTCAAAAGAAGGCATAGTAGCACCTTTTGACCCTGTGCTGCATTGCATGAAACACGGGTTCAGGTCACGTGTGGACTAAGCTGGTCACTGATCCACGCTTCATTTCAAGGTAATGCTGAGCATCCCTCACCTGTGCTGTTCTGTATTCTTGAATTAGGAATAGCATTCTCAGCATACCTCTTTGGTGTCATTTTAATGTTTGAAAAAATAAGCAAAACAAGCTTGAGCTGATTTTCATGTATACTGAATATGAGCCTCAGTGCCCATTTTGATATCATTTGCACAGATTATGCGAAAACATGGATTATTTCTCGCCTTTACATGACAGATAAAGCTTGCCTTTATCACTCTTCCAACTAGTTGCTCGCAAACTTATGTTCTAACGTGCCATGTATTTTGTTCTTCTGTGCAGCACTTTTCCACATCTACATTGGCGACGTGGAAGGCGAGAAGAAAGGCAAGAGGCTGAAGCAGGTGCGGAAGCACCTCTCGCAGAAGCTGGGTGACATGAAACGGAAGGGGACCCACATGTAATAGCTCCCAGCGGCTGCAACTGCCAATGGGCACTGTAATAATTTTTTTTATCGTGCAAGTATGGCTTTCGACATAAGGATCTAAATATATTGATGCAGGCCTGTAGCCCCAAAGAATGCCAACAACTCTCGGTGGTGTGGCCCATGTGTCCATACTCATGTGTCAGGCAGTCTGGTAGGGTAAGCGTGTCTTCTAAGGTGTACCTTGCGGGCCACATGAAGACCAGGACAAGTTGTTAGGAAGTGGTCTAGTGTGGCCTTCATAGCAGGGGCTGGACAGAGAGGGCAGTTCAGGGGAGCAGTCTGGATGGTCCAGGAAGATTTGACAGCAGGCACTAACGCAGCACCCATGTGGATTCTTCTCAGTGCCACCTCCTCATGGCGAGTTAAACCGCCGGGAAGGTTTGATCCAAACGATGAAGTTAAAGCACGCGTAGAGCGGCAAAGAAATTCTTTCGCAGGCACTACGGCATCTCCTGCGGACAACTTTAGCATAGGCAGATGACATGACCCTCTGGGAACAGGACGCATCATCAGTTTCTGTGAGACAGTGCGTAGTGTGGGGAGCCCACACCACACGTACAGGACAAGGAAATGTTTGCACAATATTGCAGATATCGATGATGTCAAAAGTATTAGCTATACTCTGTAAGGCTCGGACTGCCTGGGTGGATTCTCTATGTAAGATCAAAATGGCCAGCGGTGCAGCATGTAGGCTTTCTGCTAATGCAGACAAACCGTCACGAATGGCAACGACCTCTGTTATTAGAGAAGGAAGGCTCATATGCTCCTGTTCTATATGAACATATCTGGCATATTTCAGGAAGCGTTGGACAATTATGATGGTATTATGTAAAATCTCATAGTCAGTGCTTGCATTTACATAAGCTTAAAATGCCCCTGTAGTGTCTGTGCAATGATCGGGCTCTGCTTCTTCCACCGAATGTTGAACTCTGTAGTCTACTGTAATAAAGATGTTTATTTGCATAAAGTCTGTGTATCGTGGAGCATTTCTACCCCTCTTGACCAGATGACAACGTGGGCTCATGGGATAGCATGCTTTTCTGTATAGTACACTGCTCAGGTGCTCATAATGTATTTCAAAGTAGGCCTAGCAATATCTGAACAGTGACGGGATCAACAAGCCATCACCACTAGATTGCCACCATCAGACCATTGCCTTCAGGCCACCGTCTTCAGGCCATCACCATCAGGCCGTCACCAACATGCCCAAATTATGGGTTCCTTCAGACCATTAGCTGCTAGAATTTTTGACAGGGATATAACTGCACTTCTTGAGTGAAGTGCTATGACTGTAAGGAATCTGTGTAAATAATACTTCTGAGGCTTTCTTTTCTCTTTGCCAACAAAGACAGCGTAACATTGTGCCGTAAAGATGGACGCAAGCTGTGGAAGTCTCTCCCATTTGCCTTGAACTACTGTGCATCCAACATAATGATCTGTTTTCGAGCCATCCGTTCAAAAGTCAGTCCGTGAGGCTATTGTATATTTATTTCAGCTGAAGGAATTCTTGTATGATGTGTTTTTGCGGAGTTATTGTTTTTTGGAGCTCTGGGAGAGAGGTCGCAGACTGCAGGAAACAGGTACCAAGGAGGTAGAGGGTTAGGTCCTTTGGCAATACCAGGTAAGCAATACTGCAGATCGTCTTGACACATTTGCTCAAATCTTAGAAGCAGTGGTCTCACAGCATAAGTTTGTTGGCGAATAGTGTTCTAGAAGGGCATTTTGTTACTAGGAAATAGCAGATATGCTTTGGCAGAGATGTGATTTTAAATACATAAGCACATGCAAGTGAAGTTCTGATTTAGAAAGGTTCATTTCTTTCCCCAAGCAGACTGGATATAAGAGAAGTTCGCTATGCTCCACATGAAGGTCGAAGTTCTAAGTTATTTACTGGGTCTAATTTCTTTACATATGATGGGCTAGCTGACCCATACACTATGCAGCCATAGTCTAAGAAGGAGTGTACAACAGATCTATAAATTTGTTTAAGGCATGGCTGGCAGCACTCCAGGCAGCACTCCAGTGCTTACATGAAAGAACTTTTAGTATGTTTAGAGATTTAAAAGCCTTTTTCTTCAGGGCAATTATGTAAGGAAGGTGAGTTTTTTGTCAAGTTTTGCCTAGAAATTTTTTTGTTTCTTACTGGTAGTTTTGTTCAGGTGTAGCGTAGGATCTGTCTGTAAGCCCTGTTTGAGAGAAAAAGAACAGCTACTGTTTTATTGAGGAGAAAACTGAAATCCGTTTGTATCTTTCCATGCTGCTAGTTTATGGTTAACTGCATTTCTATCTCACATGTCAATATGCTAGAGGATGTGTATACAAACTGTAGGTCATAAACTGATTACATTATGGATTTCAGGATACCTGTGCTTATGGAATTCATTTTTACTATAGAGAGTTGTACTTAAGGCGCATCCCTGTGGTACGCTATTCTCCTGTACGAAGTTCTTTGAAAAAGTTGAGCCCAGGCGAGCACGAAATAAACGATTCGACAAGAAGTCCTTCAGAGAGTTTAACATCCGACCACATGCACCTACATCTGCTAGGTCACCGAGGACGCCAAACCTCCATGTAGTATCATATGCCTTCTCCATATCGAAGAAGACAGAAAGGCAGTGCTGTTTATGTTGTATTTCTTGGGTTGTGCCTGCGCCATAGACAGCCGTGCGTGCCTGCGTTCCTGTGCTGAAGGCAGCCGCGTGACTGCGTTCCTGTCGCTCACGCTTCTCTCCCTATTCTGTAACCCTCTCAGCACGAGAGGTTTAAAATCTCGGCTCTGGGCAATAAACGTTGTTCACTGCCGACCAGCATTCGTGTTGCAGCGCATGTTCGCGTTGGCTTTACTACAGTGGCGACGAGTTCGAAAATTACCCATGCGGTAAAAGTTGAAGTCGACAGCCTGCCGCAGCATGAAGCACCGACGAGAGCTATGACCAGCCTGCAGCTCCCGACTTTCGACGACACATCAGATAAGTGGAAAGCGTACCTTACAAGGGCTGAAGCATATTTTGAAGCCAATGCTATTACCGACCCAAGACGGCAGCGAGCCTTGCTTGTGGCAGCACTCAGCACACAGACTGTTCAAGTGTTAATGGGACGAATTGCACCTCGGATGCCGAATTCCCTCCCTTATGCCAAAGCAGTCGCAGCTTTAAACAGCTACCACGACCCGAAGCGTCACGAGATAGTGGAGAGCTATAAATTTTTCACCCGCTGTCAACAAGAGGGCGAGGCAATGCAGGCATTTCTGGTCGAAATACGGCGCATAGCAGACGGCTGCAATTTTGGGACTGCGCTAGACCGAATGCTGAGGGATAGAATTGTTTGCAGTACACGCTCAACTAACCTACGCAAGCAGTTACTGGCAAAGAAAGACTTGACGCTGGAGGAGGCTGAAACGCTGGCAATAGCAGCACAAACAGCCGAGAACGACGCAAGCGATATTAATACAGAACAAATAATGGTGCTAAGAATGCCAGCCAGTCATCGCTATTCATAGTGAGATTATCATACCAGTGGCGCAATACAAGAGAGCGGACAATGTGGAAGCGCGACACACGGTGATAACGCCTGCCGCTTGGCTAACGCACGATGTTTCCGCTGCAGGCAACGCGGTCATTTGGCAAAGAAATGCTACAAGGCCAGAACAGATGAAAATGCTGCTAGGCGAACTGCGAGTGTCAAGGCACGGACAGTTGAAACAGCGTCTGGCAACAAAAGCACGGATAAGGCACACGTCTGGACGTTAATTTCGGAAAGGAAAAACGGGTTGGAACCACCGTTTCGCCGCACATTTCGGTGGGGGGAAATAGATCTGGAAATGGAAGTGGACACAGGATCCCCGGTGTGCGTCATATCACGGAACGTTTACGACCGACACCGAGCGCAGTGGCCACGCTTGAAAACGCCACATGTGAAGTTGTCATGTTGCGCGGGACAACTGCCGGTGCTTGGCGAACTCGAACTTCCAGTGCGATACAAAAATGTGTCGGTAACCTGTCCACTTATTGTGCTTGACTGTTCAGGACCGAGCCTGTGCGGTCGCGATCTGATTGCGGCACTTGGCAGGACGGGGGTTCCGATGACAGAACTCACTGCGCCGGATTCGACAACAAGAAACGCGCGAAGCGACCACATGGTGAACAGACTGCTCGTTGAGTATAAGGATGTCTTCGACAGACCAGGGGCTCATCAAGGGACCGCCAGCCAGCCTAAAGCTCAAGGAGACTGCGACGCTGAAGTTCTGTAAGGCCAGATCACTTTCTTACGCCCTCCGTGACAAGGTCTCTCGTGAAATTGATCGGTTATTGTCCCTTGGTGTCTTATCACCCGTGCAACATTCAGAATGGGCTACGCCCATCGTAGTTGTCCTGAAAAAAGATGGCACCGTAAGAATATGCGGAAACTTTAAAGTGACACTTAACCCGGCTTGTGATATAGAGCATTACCCACTTCCAGTGGTCGAGGACATATTCGCGAACTTAAATGGAGGTGAATACTTCAGCACCTTGGATTTGAAGGACGCGTACAATCAAGTGCCCCTTGATGAAGCATCACGCGGACTTTGTGTCATCAACACGCATCGTGGACTTTTTCGTTACAACAGACTTCCGTTTGGAATAGCTTCTGCCCCAGCTATATTTCAAAGAATGATGGACACTGTAGTCGGCGGGCTACCAGGCGTCCAAGCCTACCTTGATGATGTGTTAGTGTCCGAAGGCAAAGGAGACAACGGAAAGCGGCTCAAGAATGTGTTGGAACGATTCCGGGAGCATGGTGTCAAGCTTAGGGCCGACAAATGCAAGTTCCGGCAGACTTCAGTGACTTACCTTGGGCATCGTATAGATCGGCAAGGCCTACACCCTATCGAAAAAAATGTAGACGCCATTATGCGAGCCCCGCGCCCAAGTAACGTGACCGAGCTGCGTTCGTTCCTTGGTATGCTCACGTACTACGCACGGTTTCTGCCGAATATGTCGACTGTGCTCAGCCCGTTATATCGACTCATGGGAAAAAGAACCCGTTGGGAGTGGTTACAGCCGCAGCAGTCGGCATTCAGCGAGCTAAACAAGCCTGAAGAAAGCACAAATTCTCGTGCATTTTGATCCTAACAAGGAGCTGAAATTAGAGTGTGACGCATCTCCGTATGGTGTGGGTACAGTGCTATTTCATTCGATAGGAAATGAACACAAGCCAATTGGGTTCCGTTCCAGAACACTAACAAAAGCAGAGCAAAACTACTCGCAGCTGGAGCGAGAAGCACTAGCCCTCATCTTTGGCGTTGCTTGTTTTCGTGACTATCTTCTAGGTCGGCAGTTTACCTTGGTGACTGACCATCAACCACTGCTGGGACTGCTCAGGCCTGACCGTCAGACGCCGCCGATGGCTGCCGCGCAAATTCAACGGTGGGCACTATCTTGGGTGGCTACCAGTACAAGTTACAGAACGTGCCAGGGAAACGGCTGCTGACAGCACATGCCGTCAGCAGGCTACCAGCGCCGACTATGGAACCGGGGACCAAGGGTGAACCGCCGGGGTATGTCCTTTCATTGGAATTCCTGGATGAAGGTATAGTGACGATGCGCGAATTGCAAGAGCTGACGGCCAAAGACCCGAGGTTAGCCAGTGTCACATACTACATTTTGCATGGATGGCCTAAAACGACTAAAAGAATGGCGAGAGACTTGTTGCAGTTTTTTGATAGTAAGCCGGAGCTATCGTGGGCTCCCCGTCTTATCTACTGGGGCAACAGGGTGATACCGCGGAAAGCGCAGGAACGGATGTTGCAGCTGTTACATGAAACCCATCAGGGCTCCTCGGCAATGAAATCAGTTGCGCGTTCATTGTTTTGGTGGCCAGGCCTGGACAGGGACATTCAAAACTTGTCTGCGCAGTGCCGCAACTGCGCGCAAAACCTGCCAATGCCTACGGCAGCCCCACTAGTGAGTTGGCCGAAGACCGCGGACCGGTGGTCTCGTATTCACATCGATTTTGCACGGCCGTTAGGCGGCAAGATGATACTGATAGTGGTTGATGCCCACACGAAGTGGATTGAAGCAGTACCCTTGAAGCACGCGAATACCGCTAGTGCAATCCGATGCCTAAGGAGCATGTTTTGCCGGTTCGGCGTGCCACGCACAATCATGTCTGATAATGGCACACAATTCACAAGTCAGGAATTCGCCACTTTCGTATCGAGAAACAGTATTGTGCACCTGCGCACTGCGCCTTTCCACCCCCAGTCTAACAGAGCAGCAGAAAGAGCGGTTCGGACTGTGAAGGACGGGTTGCGGAAAATGGGAGACGGACAGCTGGAAGACAACCTCATGCGTTTGTTATTCAACTACAGGCGGACCTCCCAAAGAGAAGGAAGGTCACCTTCCGAGATGCTTCTCGGCTACCAGCTACGTTCCCGGCTAGACACAGGTCTGCCACTCAGAGTGCGGACTCGTCGGCGGACGCTCACGACTGGACCATCACGCCAGGCAGCAGCGTATACGTGCGGAACTATGGCACCGGCCAAAGATGGGTGCCTGGGAGTGTATAGACCACGTCAGGGGCGAGAATGATAACAGTGAACACGCCAACCGGAGTAGTGCAGCGCCACGTCGACCAAGTCCGCCGTCGTCAAGAGTTTATGCCAGGGACTGCGTCTGTAGAGGCCACTGCAAGCGCGCAGTTGGAAGGCAGTCCTGACAAGGTGACCAGTGCGGATCTGCCACCAGTGCATACACACTCGCACACTCGCAAAGTAGACACACTCGCTAAGACACACTCGCAAAGTAGAGTGACAAAAGAAAGGCAAAGAGCACACAACGGGGCTGGGCGTCCTGTCCTGGACGCCCTTCCTTCTCATGCTTCTGGTTTTCGTCACTGTTGCGTTTCCGAACTGCCAAACTTTGCACCGCAGGCGGTCTGCATGTCGGCTTTGCTTTGAGTCAACCATGCGGCCTTGACAAGGTTTGATCACTTCGTAGTTGGCTAGCCGCCATTCTCAACTTGCAGTGTGTGTTTCATAGGAACACATACAAACGGGGCCAGAAAGGGGCTGTTCGAAAGTACTCTGCATAGCAGCTTGCCAACTTGACTCCCTTGCTTCCTTACGGAAACAGTACAAAGCAAAAAAGAATCGGAAGAACAGAAAGGCAGAAAAGAATTAACTAGGCAAAAAAATGCAAATATCAGGAGCCTGCAGTCCTCAACTTTCGTCTTACTTTTGGCATGACGAGAGATAAACGCAACAGAACAGAGCTGAATGCAAGCGCGAAAGCTGTGAATACAAGCGGCAAAAGCCATCTCAGTCACTTCAAGCCGTGAGGGACTGGGTCCAAATTAAACTAGGCCTCAGCCTCGCCAGGTCGACGGTATACCATCTATATATACTACCGGACTCCGATAAATGGCTCAACGTCAGCATCGTAGCATCAGCTACAGTCCGACAGCGCCCAGCACAGCCTTGTTAATGTGGTTCAGGAATGTGTGCGCAAATGGTGCTGTCGTGAGCGACAAAATACTTTAGAGAAGGCTTGCTGCCTTGGCAACATTATGGGTACATACCCAATCCTTCTCCTCTGTCTTGATAGGTTTTAGCTGTGATGACTTACGGAATGTTTTATACGGTAAAACAGGGTGATGTTTACTGAGAAAAATTATTCTACGATCTGTCTAGGCATTACTGACTAGTTACTCAATAGGGTGGCTGACAAGATTTAAGAACAGACATGGCATTTCGAGTCAACAGATTTATGGAGAAGGGGGTAGCATCAACAGCTCAGCTGTTTTTAATTACAAATTTAATTCCACACGCAGTCATTATTTACAAATTTTTTCCCAATAAAATACCTTTTGTTTTTATTCATGACTCGTTATTATGGATGACTCACTTTATAGACAGTTGTGGTGGGAAACGAGTGTCCTATTAACGAGGCACGATTGTGTATATATATCGTCTACCGTTCTTTCATTAAATAAGTTGTCAGTTCTGTGCCAACGTTCTCCACTTCTCTTTGCTAGCCTCTGTCCGTTTACTAAAATATATTTTTTTTCCTATAAGTAGCAGTATAGATTACCTATCTTTTTTTGGTGACAAATCCCAGTGTCTAAATATTGGCTTGGCTTGCAAACTGAGGCTCCCTCTCAACCCTTGCTCAGCTCTTTCATACTGCATAGCCATCTTCTTCCTCTTCATCTACCTTGTTTCCTCGATCACTGACATATGATTAGGACTGGCCACACTGTACCTGCCCAGCTGTCTTAATTGCTTAGGGACTAATTTGTCTTATATGCAGTGGATCATGTATGTGAGAGTAGTTTTCTCCCAAGTGACCATGGTGCACAAATAAAATAAAAAGCAAAATGAGTAAAATATAGGGCAAGGTGTACTCAGTGTTCTTTGCTTTTTTTGCAGTCAGCATGCAAAAGCCATTCATAATCATCATCCTCAACTTGACTATACCCACTGCAGAGCGAAGGCCTCTCCCATATTCCTCCAATTAACCCGGCCCTGTACGAGCTGCATCCACTTGACCTCATCCATCCACATAATTTTCTACCGCCCCCTGCTACGCTTTCCTTCCCTTGGAATCCAGTTTGTTGCCCTAAGCGGCCATCGGTTACCCCTTGTTCGTGCTACATGTCCTGCCCATTTCTTATTTCCACTACATGTCAGCAACTTAGCTATTTCTCTGACCCACTCTGCACATTTCCTATCTCTTAATGTTATCCCTACCATTTTTCTTTCCATAGCCCTCACTGTCCTCAACTTAAGTAGAACCCTTTGTTAGCTCCCACGTTACAGCCCCATAGGTGAGTACAGGTAAGATGCAACTGTTGTATACTTTACTCTTGAGCGATATCGGTAAGATGCTAGTCATAATCTGGGAGTGCTTGTCAAATGTGCTCCATCCCAATCTTATTCTTCTTATTTCCTTTTCATGGTCCGGATCTACGGTTACTACCTGTCCTAAGTAGACATATTCGCCTACTACTTCCAGTGCTTCGCTACCTAACGTAAACTGCCGTTGCTTCCCTAGGCTATTGAACATTACCTTAGTCTTCTGCATATTGATTTTCAAGCCTACCTTTTTACTTTTCCTATCTAAGTCATCAATCATTTTTTGCAATTCATCCTGAGTGACTTAGCAAGGCAATGTCATCAGCAAATCAGATTACTGAGGTATTCTCCATGTACTCTTATCTATAACTGCTCCCATTCCAAGTCTCTGAATACTTAGTATCTGAATACTTCTTCTAAGCAAGCTGTGAATAGTACTGGGGAGATCGTGTCGCCATGCCTAACACCTTTCTTTATAGGAATTTTGTTTCTTTATGTAGAACTATGGTTGCTCTGCACCCTCTATATAGTTATCTTCCCGCATTTTCACATACGGCTCTTCTACACCCCGATTTCGCAATGCCTGTATGACTCCCGAGGTTTCTACTGAGTCAAATGCTTTTTCGTAACTAATGAATGCTATTTATAAGGGCTGGTTATATTCCGAGCATTTTTGTATCACGTTTGGTGGTATGAATATGATCAGTGGTGAAATTGGCAACTGGCTTCTTGTAGTAGCTTTTGTAGCCGAAGAAATCGCAGTTCGTAGCAGAAATGTCAAGTTTTGTAACAGGAAAAATGACATTTTGTAGCAAATATTTGAGCTTTTGTAGCAGAAAAAAAATTGTTTTGTAGCAAAATTTCAAATCTCGAAACACTTAAATAAAGAAGGCTTGTTTTATTTCTGGAACCCAATTGCTCAGATGTTTATAACGACCACAGCCATGCAAAAACAAGCTTCAACCTCTAATGCAATCTAAAGTGCTGTTCTTTCCTTAAAAAGCCCCAAATTAAGCAAACAGGAGGTTTTGCTAAAAACAAAGCTGTTTATATTCAGAGGGAAGGCATAAACAAATATGCAACTACACTATAAACGCTTTAGCCTTGGAAAGAAGGTAGCTAGCTGTCTTAATATAAAAACT
Organism: Amblyomma maculatum; assembly: GCA_023969395.1. Taxonomy (NCBI): domain Eukaryota; kingdom Metazoa; phylum Arthropoda; class Arachnida; order Ixodida; family Ixodidae; genus Amblyomma; species Amblyomma maculatum. Next base: position 516,518 of record JAJIZL010123131.1, read on the forward strand.
CTGTAGAAATTCCCGCTTCTGAAAAGTGCTACTGTAAGGCACTATTTCTTCTCTTGCCTTGATGATTTTTGACAGTGCCACTGCGAGCCTTTCCTGTCCAATCTTCAGAAAGGTTTGTCTGTTCTCAACGTCTGCAAAGTTTTTAGACTTGACGCCTTTTGATAAAAGCAGCTCCGAATTGGTGCTCATATTCCTGGTGAGCCTGATCTCTTCCTGTACCTTTTCCTCATTCTGACCTCTTTTCTGGGTGTCCTTATCCTGTATATCAGGGCAACGTCGAGGTGCCTTTTTCCTTCAAGACTCGTGCTGATTGGAGGGAAGGGGGGAAGAATATTTTTGCAGATCCTGGGTGATTTTTTTTTCCCACTCAAGAGAGGCATGCTGCTGGCGCTGCTCAGTCAAAAGGCGCAATGCGCGGGGATGTAGAGAGTGAGCGCTGATTCCGTGCATTCGCTGATTCCGTGCATTCACAATCTTTGCTTTCATTCTTTTTCTTCCGGTGGTTTGGCGGGGTGGCTGGTTAATCAAACCGATGCAGGGACTTGGATTCGTGAGCCTGCTTCTTTGCAGCGCACTGCAGGGATTGTGCCTATGCTTTCCTCATTACAATGAAAGCGTCCAAGGGTACTTACTGACCGTATGTGGAGCTTCAAATATATTGAGTACCTGGACGCGAGTTATTTGTGCATGCGCTCACCACACAGATGCAGTTTTGTAGTGGCGGAAAAGAAATAACTGTCAAGACTTGGATAATCTTCTAAAGGGCACGTATAAGTTGACGTTTAGAATTAAGCTGTGAAATTATGCAAGATGTTCCACATAAGGGGTTGAACTTAAGGGACAAAAGCGGCCAACAGAGTCCAGCGCGCGCCCACAGAAGCAGTCAAATCATTAGCGCCCCCTTCGCTGCAACTCAGCCATCGCAGGTACAAAAACCATTACTGGTACAAAAAAAGAAAAGGGAGAAAGCATATATACCGCTCCAGCTGTGCTTTGCCAAGGGCAGTTCCAAACTGTCACTCATTTGAAACCGTTTTAAACACACGCGCGCGCACACATGCACATAAATTAAGTGAGCACCTAGGGCAGCTCGAAGCCGTCACGCGTTTGAGCGTGCTTGGACCCTCCGACAGCCAGACTGCCAGCCCCTCCTTTCACCCTTCCCCGCTCATTGGACTTGACATATCTTGCAGCCCCCTTTCACTCCCTCCCAATAGACTGAAAAAAAAAAAACACCGGCAGGAGACGCAGAAGTGACGTAGACAAACGTCAATTTTGTGTCACTTGATTGTCCAACCAGGACCTGGAACATGGAGGTAAAAAATCTAAGGAGAGAGTGTGAAGTCATACAGCCAATTTTCACAAGCCAAGCACTGAGGAAGCCGTTCCCTCCCTTGTTTTTTCGCTCTCCCAGTCTATCCCTATGTTTTGATGTCGGTATGTTTTAATGCACGTGTCTGCCTTGGCGCAGGCGCACGGCTGTCGGCTGTGGCAAGCATGGGTTACTGCGCCGATTAACCGGTGTTGCGCGTGCGGCAAACACTGTGCGGCGCCGATTCGCATATGCATCGCGCGTAGTGGACATCACCGCACGCTATCACATGGTCTAATTACATGGAGACTGACTCACTCCCTTTTATTTTTTATGACTAGGCTTCAAGAGTATTGTCGCGCGCTCTCTCCTTAGTTTTTCTTTCCTCCTTGACCTGGAAAAAGCCTTGCACAGTGTTGCCAGCAGATGTCAGTTTTTGTTTCGCAACAGTTCGGTCAGTTCGGTGTTACTGTTGGCAGTTACTCAGCGACTTTTGGCGCAGGCGTGGTGCAGAAGTAGGCACAAAAATCGGTTTTATAGCGGCATGTAGCAGGATTTCTGATTTGGAGCAGTAGTTCCACCACTGTATGATCGATAGTAGAGTATCCTTTCCGAAAACCTGCTTGATCTTTTGATTGGTTGCAGTCTTAATTTGCCCTGATCCTATTAGTGATTACTTTGGTAAATACCTTATATGTAACAATCAGTAAGCTGACTGGTTCTTAGCATCCCCTTTCTTATGAATTAAGATAATGTTTGCATTCTTCCATGGTTCCGGTATCGTCGATGACACCAGACATTGCGTATACAGTGTGGCCAGTTTTTCTACCACGATATCCCCCCGTCCTTCAACAAACCTGATCCCCTCTAGCAGCTTTTCCTCTTTTCATATTTTCTAATGCTTTAGCTTCGTCCTTCGTCGCAGGCGGAACGTCTGACTGCATTTCCCTACCGCCAATATCATTATTCATGCAATTACAACATAAGTTTGGCTCCACACTGTAATTACCCTTTTGAAAATTGTTGAGAACATCTTACAATTTTACATTTACCTTCCGGTATTGTTTATCTCTTGGATACTATTGACATGCAGGAGTTCTTAAATTACAGTGGTATGCAAGAGTAATTTACAAACAGATTTTGATGAACAATACATTCCCCAGCCTTTAATGTGACATGGTTTGCCATTGAAAAATGCCTCTGCAAAACAACGTTACAATGTTTAGTGAAAATGTTTTTATGATGCATTTTTCTTCAGAAATTGGACATTACGCAAAAAAGCTGGAGTCTAATCCCAAGGCTCAGAATGCAGCAGCACCTTCATTGGCACCACGCCTCTTCAATACACCAGAGGAACGACACAGCTCATCAGCACCACGGTCAAGCTGTGCAGTAACATGGCAGCAGTATCATCACTGATCATGGTGCATGATCGCAGTGCCCAGATGAAGACAAGTCCCCTTGTCGAAACGTTGGCTCAGCTTGCAAACTGAGGCTCCCCGTTCACCCTTGTTCAGTGCTCTTTCATAATGTGTAGTCATCTGCTTTTTCTCGTTCTACTCTGGATCCTCGTCTATGAAATCACTGTCAGCCAAGCTTAGCAACACTCAAAAATCCATCCAAGGAGGGCACATCACAACCCAGGTATTTATATTTCTCATGGAGAGTGAGTGGGGACCTTGTAACATTTGCTGCAGCTGATCACTCCATGTATTTTACTGCAGCCCTGAAGCTATGCATTGTATGTGGTTAACTTCAACTTCCAGCCTAGCAAAACCATGAGTCGACAATGCTGTGAGCCATGCAAAACAACTACATTTTTTGTGTGTAGATGATTTCTAAATGTATATTCTATTTTTATAGGTGCACATTGGCAATTATCTATAAGCAGATCGGTGGAATTGGATCACACAGGTAAAAACAGACAGTATGTTTACCAAGCAAATGCTCTGCACCTTGTGGACAGAAGCAGAGCTTAAAGGCAAGAGCATGACAGGAACGGCCTGTCAAAAGAGCTAAAAGGTGCCGAAAGGAAGCCTGCACTGATGCCCATAGTGCTGGATGTGGCACGAAGTGAGTGGTGCCACTTCAGCTCCTGCTTCTTTTTTACTTGCCTCAGGTCATGTGAGATGGAAAATGATAGCGTAGCTTTTTGTTCAAATATATAACAGCGCTGTCTCTTGCGCTGTTATATATTTGTTCAAGACATGTACCGACACGCCCAATTTAACACTTTAATGAAGCTTTTTGTTCACTTAGAGCAAAATATTTGCATACTTGTTTTCCTTTTTCATGCTACCCACTATATATTAGTATAGTATAGCATATAGTGTAGCATGTTGACATATAGCATGTTATAGTATAATATAGCATAGTATTTGTTTATTACCAGTGAATATTATCATTTTATTTCTTCTCAGATAGTATTCAGTTAAGAGTAATGAATGATATGGTTGTGATATCAAATGTAATGTTTGGTAATATGTAACGCAGGAAAAAGCTAATTACTCTGAGATCGTACTGCACACAGTCGTTTTCAAGTTTCGCCCACATTGAAACCCAGCCCCAGCCCCAGCAGCTGCGTTCGAACCTGGGCACTACGGCTCAACAGCCGAGCGTGCCCTACCACTGGGTGTGATCTCTGTCTTTCGCTTATCTTATTCCTTGCCGTTGTTTATGTCAATGTATTTCTGTTCGCTATTATAGGCACGACTGACCAAGAGCGTTATCTCAGGCCACAAAATGAAGGCTCGACAGTGTCAGTCTTGTTGGGCGCCGCTTCTCGTCAATGGGAGCTGCGCGAGAGTAGAGAAAAGAGGACCCTCCGAGGGTGGTTGCCACGATGAGTCAGGCGAGTTCCAAAGCATCACAAAAATCAGCTTGCTTCAGAAATTAGAATCAAAGCAAATGACCGATCAGCAGTTTTTGTTTTTTAATATGTCACATCCCCTAAAAACCTTTGCTTTAAAGCCATTGTTCATTTCTCTCCATTGTTCATTTCTCTAAACACAAAAAGGCACAAACGAATCATACTTGCATGTTATATGCAATAGCTATAGATGAATACCATGTAGTGATTCATGTCCTGGTGATTGATGCATTTACTGAGAAGGTAGGTTCAAACTAAAATTAAGTGTCTTATTAATTTAATCCTTAGCTTTAATGTGGTGGCAGTGTTTCTGTAAAGGCAAAACAAAAAAGGCATCTATGTAAAATGTAAGTGCATGCTAAGCCTGGTTCACATGCAAGCGATTGAGTGAACTGAGTGAATAGCGGCGCGGTGCTGCGAAGCTTTTCGTGAGGCTTCGTTTTACACGCGTTGTGTCAGCGCGATTTCCATTGCTGCGAAAACCAACTTTGCTGGTAAATAATGCACGCTCGCAGTCGGTTTTGGTGGCTTGCAAAACTAACAAGCTCAGTTTTAAATATTATTTCGTCACTTCTAAACATTTGTATAAATAAATGCAAACCTTGCGTTTTAAGCATCAAATAATGTTGAATGATAGACGCTGGAAAGTCGAGTGCGATGGAGTTGTGTACTGTTCATGACGACTCTCTCAAGCCTCCACTTTTGTTGGAGGAATATTGCCTCCTCAAAAGAAGGCTTTAGGCCAACCTCCCAATTCGTGGCATTGGTGGGTGCGACTCATAACGGAAAATTGGAAAAAAGAATCCAAATTCTACACAGCGGTGTGCTCAGTGTCCGTGAACATGAATGCTTTTTTTTTCGTAGTGCTGATGTTTTGTCATAATATAGTTCTACAGATGCCACTGCTCATGAGCAGAGACTGATCACTGCCACAAGTATTACAGGATGTCACCAGCAAAGCAAAAGGAACTTCACGAGCTCGTTGAAGCCCCGCTCACAAAGAACCTATACCATCACGAGCAAGACTTGCCATGACGTTAAGGTACGACTAAGAAGTGCACACACTTTCACCGACTAATTGCTGAGCCGAGTATGCCAACCTGAAACTGCTTTTATATTTCCAACCAGGTACATGGCATTGGGAATGCAAGTTCAAGACATTGCTATAGCCTACCGTGTGGGCATATCTACAGCTGACACAATTATCTGCGAGACCTGCCAGGTGCTGTGGGAAATTCTTCAGCCCATTGTTCTGAAGCTGCGTTCCTGGTAGGAATAGGTGTTCTATACTTCATTGTTTCGAAACATTCCTTTTTTGCAAATGCAACAGTGATAGAGGCTGGCACACTCGCACCAGACCAATGAGCTTCAGACAGGATTATTATGCAATTCGTTTTCTGTGTTTTTTTAATGTTTTCATCAGGGAATTCAACATGGAGTGTACTAAAGAGAATATAGAAATGGCTGTAATGCATAATATGCAATTCCTTTTAAAAATCACTTGATTCGAAGAGCTTTTCATAGTTTAGCAGCGCCTCCAGAAGTTATAAAAAGCATTGTATATGCAAGAAAACTATTTGCAAACTGTGCAGTGTTTCCATCCACATGATGTGCATGCTGGGATCTCAGCTACTAGAATTGCTATTGTGTGCATGTGTGTCATACCCTCCCTAAAATGAATGGTTTAATAAATTTAGCACAGCGCTTGCGCATCCTTTATCTTCCAAAGAGGAAGTAATGCTTGATCACTGCCATGAAACACTCAATGCACTGCACAATGTTGCTAATCTCTACAATTTGTACCTCAAGTAGGTAAATCAAAAACAAAGTTGAGTGAGTGAATAATTTACGAATGAATGTTTCATTTAAAGGGAGGGATTTTAAGAAACTGCAGGACGAGTTCTCTCTGCATGCGTGTCTTTGGTGTGCACTGCTTTACTCTGAAAATACTCTTATGCATGTGCTTTAATGCCTCTCAGGTGCCAACTACCACTGATTGACAGAAGGTGACCAAAGGTTCTTTTGAGAAATGGAACTTCCCCCACTGTCTCAGTGCCATTGATGCCAAACCACGTTCAAATTCAGGCCTCGCCAAATTCAGGCAGCCTGTACTTCAACTAAAAGGTAAGGCGCATGTTAACCCAGTCCTTTTATTTTTTTTACCACAATATTGTTTTGCATATGTGAAGTGTTAGCGTACATACTCTATAGTTTTGATGGCTGTTGCCAACAGCAGCCTAAAGTTCATACTAGTAGACGTTGCAGCCTATGGAAGAGAGTGATGGAGGAACGCTTGGGGCCTCGAGGCTGGGAAAACTACTGATCCGTGGCCTTCTTGGTCTGCCGCCACAAAGGCCAGGAACATCAACAGTGGCACCGCATGTGTTTGTTGGGGATGAGGCGTTTCAGCTTCGTTCAGATTTTCTTCGACCTTACCCGGGGAGAGGTCTGGATGAAGCGAAACGCGTATTCAACTACAGACTCAGGCGTGCAAGGTTTGTTAAAACGTAGTGTATGTTCTGCAGTGGCACCACTGGCCTGGTGACACAAGATGCTAGCATATTTAATGTGCCTCTTCAGATGACTCATGCTATGTATGTTATAAATTTATTTTCAGGAGGTGTGTCGAAAATGCGTTTGGGGTGATGGCATCAAGATTCCGAATTTTTTGAAGTTATAAACTTGCTGTCCGAGAGCGCAGACTTGTAATGGCTGCTCGTGTGCTGCCCAATTTTCTTAAAGAAGAAGCCTACATGCCACCAAATAATGCAGACACGGAGGACTGGTACGGCAACTTGACACGAGGCCAGTGGCGACAAGATGAAGAGGCAACAGCCATACTTGACCTCGAGCCACCAGCGGGCCACAACTACAGATGCTCTGCAGCTGCCACGAGCTAGGAAGGAAGGAGGAACCAAGATGGTAGGCAATGAGCAATATTGAAGTAAATGTGAACAGTAGCTAACAGTTTGCAAGCATTCTAACCAGGAGCCACAGCAACCATGAACCAACAGACCTGCCAGACTGTCAGATGGCCGAACTTTTCTGAAAACAGTATCAGCCCAGCACCCAGTGGTTCAAAAGAACCAAAGGACTGTTGTGATGAACTAGCAGCGATATTCCAGTCCCCCAGCTGTCCTGAACAATGCGATCCAGGGCCTTCTAGAGTCGCTTCCAGCCACGTTCCGCCGAGGCCCAAGAAACAGAAAAGGCGGCAAGAGCTCGAAGCCGTAGACAGAGACCTGCAAATGGTGCAAAATGCAATTGCGGCACACAGGCCAATGGACTCACACAGCCACTTTCTTCTGTCACTGAAGCCGCGAGTGGATGCAACCCCACCACATATGCTAATGCACTTTAAGATGGAAATGCTAAGCATCGCCAAAATGTACAGTACAGCTCCGGGGAGTAGTTCCGTTTTTTCGGGACAACTTCTCATTGATGCTGTCTGACAAAGAAGGTGGCTTCACGGTTCCCCCCCACCAGTATGCCCAAGACGAAGGCAGTTGAAGCCCTTAACAAGAACTTTAAGAATTCCGTGCTTAAACCGGTTAAAGCCAAGTCTCGGGAAGTGGTTTTACTGTCGGACTTAAAGCTGGACAAGATGGTGCATGAAGTGAAGGACTGCAAAGCTAACACCTTGCGAATGTGTTTCTCCGCCAAAACGCATAAGGGGCTGTGCCCTTTCAGAGCCATTGTCACGGAACGGGGGAGCTGGCAAGAGCGGGTCAGCAGGTACCTACAGCGTCATCTGAATTGTCTCACCCCGGATGACCCCTTCAAGGTCGCAAACTCGGGAATGGTTGTGGCTGCCTTGAAAGAAGGGATTTCAGTGGCCAACAGGGCTATTTCTGTGGACGTGGACGAACTGTTTTATTCCATACCGCATGACGAGTTTTCTGTTGTATGCGAGTTGATAGAGAGCACGGGATGCATTACGTTTCAGAACGCCTGTGGTGTGTCCGTGGATTCCTTTTTGGAATTGCTTAAATGTTACTTGGAATCCACAACTGTTAGTTACAACAGCAACCTGTATGTCCAAAGCGCGGTATGTGCATTGGGTACGTGCATTGGGTCCTGTGTGGCTCCAGTTCTCACCGAAATTTTTCTGGCCCAATTTGACAGATAGGGCAGTCTCATCCGCTCTACAAGGATACCGAAGCAGCGTACAGTCAACTGCAAGTTTGAATTGGAAATTTCGACCACAACACCGTTGTGTCCCTCAAACATCACTCTTTCCCGACGCTCCACTTCTCGCGCAGTCCGGCGCCAAATCACCGCGTCCCTTCTTCACCGCCCGATTTTTATGCATCCATGCCATCTCGTTCGCTTCCCGGCAACTGCCCACTCGGCCTCCAAGATCCGCACTCCTACACACGAACGCATCCCCTTCGTCCCACCCTCGTGGGATTGGTCCGCTTATGCCGGCACTATTCCCTCACAACTCTCCCCCCCTCGAGTTGTGAAGCGGGGTCAAAAGAAAGAAGCAACGGTTCGTGGTAGAGGACCAGCTGATCGGCGTGGGCAATAGTTCAGCGACATCCCGTAGCAGGATCACTCGGAATGAAGTCATTGTCACCCACTCGCTTGACCACAGGTCTGCCTCGCCGTGGCGCCAATTTGGCCGAAACACCTTTAGTCGTGTCACTCAAGGTGTGAGTATCCAAGAGCACGAGGTCCCCTTCACTAATGCATGTTAGCTGCTGATGAAGGTCATAACTTAGACTTCTGGGCTTGCCAAGCAGCTGCTTGATGTTCCTGAGAATTCCTGAGGGCTTCTCCAAGGCACTGCCAGAGTTCCGCAGCAAGGACATGGTGTGCTGCTTCTGGAGGCTCCGTGTCCTCCTTGTCATCCGCAGGTTCCCATGGAGTGACAACTCTCTGCAGTACGCATGGCAAGGCCAAGCTGAACTCTGCGGACGTGGGAGTCGTGAAAATTTACAAATATGTAGATGACTTTCTGCTTTTTCTTAATGTCCCTGTTGAAAATGCCCTGGTCTCTGTTGCAGATGCAGTGGTGGGTTTGTTCGGGGGCTGCTCTAATTCCCTGAGATTCACCGCTGAACTTCCCGATAATGGGTGCACTCAGTTTCTTGACTTGCGGTTGTACCTTCGTGGGGTCGACCCCATATTTTGGGCCTACACGCCGAGGTCGAAGAAGGCAATTCTGCCTTTTACTTCTTCCCATTCCAAGTTAGTTAAAAGGGGCTTGGCGTCTTCATGCCTCCGGTCGGCCTTGTGTAAGTCGTGTGCACACAGGGTTGATGAAAGTTTTCTCCAACAAGTTAGTAGACTGAAGCAGTCGGGTTTCCCATTGGCCCTAATTAGTGCCGTGTCTGAGTCATTACTGAAGGGCTACCGAAAGAGGAAAAAACCAGTGAGTGAACCGTGCACTCAGGAACAGAATCCCTCCAAACAGGCCTTTGAGGTGATACCCTGCATGCACAAGGTGTCACATATTCTTAAAAGGCAGCCGAGAAGGCGGGTGTTCGTCTTGTGTTTTTCCGCTCCGCATAAGCTTTCCAAGCTGTGCAGGCTCGTTGATGAGACACACAAAGAAGGCTTCCTGTCACCAATGTGATGTACGAACTTTCCCCTCTTGTGCCTGCGTCCTTCTCCTCTCGCCCTGCTACTGACATTGTACATGTTTCCCGGCTTAAGCCATACCGACTCATGCCTTCTCTGGCGTTTAGCTATTGTGGCTAGAAGGGGGCAGTGTGACGGGCGACATATCCGTGCCTTGTGAGGGAGAGGCACGATCCGCAATGAAATTTTTCGGTGCCGCAAGGGGCACTGCGGTGCTCTGGTGTGCAAGGAGAAGCCGGCGGTGCCGTGCGAGGAAGTGCAACAGCACGGGCTTATGCGAGGTCTGTGGCGTGGATTGCGCTTGCTTGCATGTGGACCGCGATCACCTCAAAGCTGGGAAACGTCTCACCTGTGCAACTGTGGTTATTTCAAGGTGTGAAGTGGCTAGCGTTGTTTTTCCTGCGACGTGTAGTGGATAACGCTGCATGCACTCATGATGTCGAAAGCGCGAACATGTCTTATACCCAAGTACAAAAGCGTACACAGAATGTGCAAAGCGAAAGCCTCTCTTTTCAGACCGCCTAAAGATGCTGCTCAACGTGAACCGTGCTCGCGCAATATCAAGCACGCTTACAAGGAACTTACAACCGAGTGCATCGTTTGCGAACGCCACTTCGAATTGAAGTACATTGAAAGAACTTTTTGGCACGTTATAAATGGGGAAGCAGTCGAAATTCCACGTGATTGACCGCAGCTAGCTGTCAACACTATTCCAAGTCTTTCCTGGTGCCCCCAAATACTTCACCAAGAAAGTGCGCGTGAAACAGAAGGAGAGGAATCTGTGCGAACAAAATACACATCCTCCAAAGCGGAAAAAGATAAGCACGGCTAACGACGTGCAGTCAGCCCTGTCATCACTCGTACAATGTAGCTGACTTCTCATTGGGTCTATCACCAGTGTATGACAAGACTGAGACAATTGTAGAAAGAATCTGCCAAAATCTTGTACTTTAGGATGATAGCCAGCCTGCAACAGATTCCCTGGAGAGAAAAGAAAGGGTAATCAAAAAGCTGCAGAAGGAATTGAAGGCAGCAAATGATTTGAACAAGAGGATGACTGCTGCCCTCCTGGAAAAAATTAGTGAGCCCCATTTGTTTTTGTAAACCAGTTCGCATAATACTTAACATGGCATGGTGGGGACAAATAGATGGTGGGCTCTGTCAATAGTGTGTCATGTTATAATCACCAAGAGACCATTCTTGCCAAAAATGGAGCTGGTATAGGCAGAAAGAGCAAGAAACACAATACGGTTCTCAGTAAGCGTTGATTCTTTTTGCAAATTCCAGGGGATAGGTTATGCCGCCATTCACTCCAAAACAGAGGCAACATATTTTCAGTAAGGATGTCTTAGGTTTGAATGTATGGGCTGATAAAAATTGTAAACCTAGTTTTTAAGTTTTAAACCCAGCCCAATGGTTGGTAGTTCACAACGACAACTCTCTTGTTGCTCTCATTTGGTATAATGCAGCAGAATTTAAGGCCCCATTCTGCAGAAAATTGAGTGTAAATTGAGAGAAGCTGTGAGGCTCTCGTACCATGGAAAATGATATTTCCAATCATCCACACTGCTTAGTACCTGCTTAAATCCTGCACTTACTGAACTCTAATGCTAGTTGTATGTTTGTGTTTCAGATGTGTTTTGCTATTGTGGAGTTCACACTTCAACAAGAAGTGGTAGTTCCTCACAGAAGACATGTGCTACTGGCCAAAGGCAAAGCTGGAAAGGCTAAAGAAGTTAATCAAGGACCAAGCAGAGCCACGTAAGGATTGCCAGCAGTATCGTGCCTGTGTCTTCTTAGTGTTTCGTCTTGTTCCCAGCACTGTTATTTAGATAAGCACTATCAAGTCATCGTGAAAGAGTTATTGTGCAAGTTCAAGTTTCTTTATTGCTTTTTTTTTCAGGGTGCCTTTTTTCTTTTTAGTTGTCAAGAGATTGTGAGGATTGAGTTCTGTATGCCCTGCCTTTGTGCCTAAGACACTGCATTTCATTATTTGCTGCAAAAGACAGAAAATGTCATGTATTGACTGTGTGCTGTCCTCACTGCCTATGGTTCATTATTTGCTGAAAAAGAAACACCACATATTGACTATGAGTTGTCCTCACGGCTTACGGAACATTAATGTGTTTCACTAACAATTTGTTACACGTATGTGGAACAGTAAGTGTATAACGGTGCATATACAATAAGCATACAAAATAATTATGTATTTGCAAAAATTATGGGCATCAAGTGAATGCAGGATTACTAACATGAAATGCATTGCGCCGTTTTCTGTTCATCAACAGTGGAACGTAAAACGGCGGGAAATCTTGCCTCAATTTTTCTCACCTCCAGCATAACTAAGCGATACAACAAAGCAGGTCACGGGCAAAGAAGTATTGGAACCACAGGAAAGAGCATCAAATTTTGGAGATTCGTTCATCACAATTACTTTCCCGACATTCCAAAGAGCAGCAAAGCAAGTATTTGCCCTCTCGATAGAGCTATAGGAGCTTCATGCTAATATTAAATGCATAAGATATTCTAATGAAGCGCAGTTTCACAGCACCAGCGTAAAGGAGTGTTTAAAAAGTTACGCTATGCGGAAGTCTATAAAGCATAGCACAAAATTACGCGCTTACTTTTTATCATCCCAAGAAGGAGTGCGAGGGCGCACGCTTACATTAGCTAGCTTATGCTTGCAACTGGAGAGCTACAGCCAGCGACAGCAACTGTAGCACCATGACTCGGCCCTGCACCTTCTCCACCAGTCGTCAGGGCACTCGGTTACATTTGGCAGATACGGTACAATTTAAGCCCTTTTCATTATCAGACCACACTGTCTTGGCCAAACCAATATTGACAGCTCCTGAAAGAATAGGTAGAGGAAGTAAAATTAGCTAATCCTGCTTTTGTTATTTCTAGGACACGGGGCCACGAAAAATTATGGGGAGCACATGGCAAATTTTTTGATCCCACGAGGTACAACCATTTTGAATATTTACTGCTGCTCTTATATAAGCTTAAAAGCCTTGAATGGTGTACTAACAGGCACCGCTATAATGCTTCTGTGTTGCATGTACCCATTTAATTGACTCAATTCATGACATAATTTGGCTTCTGTTCTAACAGCACACGATGCACCAAATCAGACAGTGCAAAGCAGCTCTGACTATTCCAGAATGAGGTATTGTCACCCTGAATATTTAGCCACACTTTTTAAATTATTGTTGTCATAAGCTTAATGAGACAAACTTTGAGAACTGGGATAATCACAAGTTCAGTTATTGCTTATCCAGAAACTCTACACACATTTCTGATCATTACCCCCCCCCCCCCCCCCCACACACACATTATTCTTGACTTCACAAAAGCTTGATGTTGACTGCTAATATTCTGACATAGCGTTATATTAAATGCATGTTAGGTTAAGTGCCAAGCAAAGAAATTGCTCTTTCTGCACTTTTTTTTCATTTTACTACTGTAGGCATTTGTTTTGACATCATTTGCCACTGATGGCAACTATATTCATGTTCATATAATCATGATACTGCTTGTGCTCTGCCATCAGAGTTCCAAAGGCAAATAGCATTCTCAGCTACTGTACAGCCCAGGATATTATATCCCAGCAAGTCCTGTTTGTGTGACTCTCCATCGTGCCTTACTGAAGTCTCAACAATAAAAAGAGGAAGCAATGGCAGCTCTTACGATAATATGCCACATCTCCAAAGCTGCAAGCCCTTCCTTCTCAACAGGTTTAGAAGTTCATGACAACAGTTATGAAGCAAGATTTTCGCTGCTTGTATTGCCACACACACAACCTGCATATGCATTTTTATGTTAGGATATACTGGCCAAGTCTTTTAATTGACAAGCAAACCCTGTAGGGCCGCGCTCAAGGCTGATCACTTCCTGGTGCACGTCTCTGCTTGCCGCTGCCCCCCGCCTGTCTGCTTCTTGTATTGTGGACACGGTCCCCATTCTACACGCATGCCACGTGTGGGGGAAGCCGACCGGACTGTCGGCGCCGGCTTTGCAAGACCCCTTTAGCCCAAAGGTCATTCATGGGGAGAGGCGCAGCGGAATGTGCTGCCGGGTGACCGCATGTATGGCACCCTTCGTTCTGGCCATTGAGCACCCAAATGACACTTAAGCCTTTTTTTTTTTACACTGCGACTTTGAGCATTGCGAAAGGCAGCCTAGTTTATCTTGTCCGCGGATGCAACAAAGGGCGCCTGAAGAAGCACTCAGCATTTGACTCTGGCATTGTTCTTAGAGCAAGCAAGCCAGAAGCTCCCCTTTACTCCGGCGCCGGACCTTCAGCATGGCAGCTGGGTGATCTTTCCCTTTCTATGTCGTTGCTCGTAGTAGTAAACATAGATGGCACGGGGCAATGCACTGTGGAAAGGATTTAACCAGCAGCGGCAGCGTAGATGGGGCGGCAGTGTGTGGGAGACAAGTGGGAAGAATGTCTCCTCCCGCCAGGAGAGGGTTCGACACCCTCACCGAAGAAAAAGTTTCGCCGTAATCTTTATTTGTTGTAATTTGTATTGCTAGTGGGGCCCTGGATTAGAGGCTGAGGCCAGCCCACAGGGCTGTGCCCATCTAGCATACTTCCTGATTGGACAATTGATGTGTGGGACTGGCCTCAGAAAATGACTGCCCCTATTTCTTTATTTTGTAAGTGTGTAAAACGGGACATGATCCAAGAGAGTTTAGTCCAGTGTGAGCTGGGGCTCCATGCGTAGGCATGTAACGCAGCTGTTCTGTTTAGGCTCTAACCAGTTTGGTTGAAGAGTAAAGTAGCGCAGAATGTTCTTTTTGCAAATGCATTTCTACTTCCAGTTTTACTCTCTGTATATATGTCATGCCGTAAATATATGTTCTACCATCACCACCTTCAAGTATGCCTCCTGGTCTTCCCCACGCTGAACTACATGACAGGAAGGGTTTAAAGAACCTTCCAAAAAGGAACGAACAACATAAATTCTAATAACCCCATATAACTAATCTTTCGCTGCAATAATTTGCTTGCCTGATTTTAGCTATACTGCTGAACAGGGTGACAAGATTTGATTTTTTTGTATTTGTTTTACCTGCAGTAATAAAACTTTCTTGTATAAGTCGTAATCACTTAATCTGATATACTACATGGAATGAGCAAATACAGTTAATGTCATTGGCAACAAGAGCGTGGACATAGAGGAGATACATGCTTAATCACATTTCTCTGACTTGCATCCTGATCAGTGACTTTTTTTTTCTGTCATTTTTATGTTTATTTATAGAAAGGAACTTTTACAAATTGAGAGTTAACTTTTGTCGTAGCAGTAAACTCTTCCTTTGATTGCTTTACATGTTTGCTGCACTGCTTGCTATCCAGGTTGACATCCCTCAACACACAGGCATTGGAAATTCATCGCAGCTGAAGGTAGCAAAATTAAAAGAACTTGAGAAGCAAATGCCCCATAACAAAAGCAGAATAAAACAGCGCATATATATGGTAGTTTTGCCCATTAGTGTGCACAATGGCTATGGTTTCAATGAGATGGCAGACTTAAGCCAGACTAAACAAAGACGTGTCTGCACAAATTCGGGACCTTGTTTCTGAGGGTGTCACTTCTGTGCAGTAGAAGAAGTGAAGAAGTGCCTTGAATATTATGTGCAAGATGTCCTGTTTGGAGGGAAGAACAAGCTGTCAAGAAGCTGAAGAGCTTTATTCCAAACAGATGAGGACATTCACAATCCCGTGCAAGCAGCTCTTTTTAAAAATTCAGCTGCTTTGACCAAGAAAATGCAAAGGATTCGATTGAAAAATATCGGAGAAGAGCCTGATAGCAAATTCTTCTACAGACAATACCAAAAAAAAAATTAAGCTAATCACTGGACGTCCTAGTGATTGATGATATTTTGGAGCAAATCGAGCAGGAATGTGAAGAGACTCTCCTCTTTTGTCATCAGTTAAAATTCATGAAAGAAATGCCGATAAAATATGAACAATCAGTTTCCTGCCTAGATGCAACAAATAAAACGACTGATTATGCTTTGCCTCTTTTTCACTGTTGTAAAGACACCACACAGCTATATGCGTGCAGGCGTTTTCATAACGCAGTTCGAAACAGGTGCCCACATTGCAGAGGAACTTGGAGTGTTTGGGCAGTGGTGCCCCAGCTTCAGTTGAGAATACTAGATGACCGATAACTGCCAAGCCAAAATCAATGCTCTTGAAAGCTGTTTTTACCAAAGCCAGATCAAAATTTGTAATTTTCACATCACAGAGAGCAAGCAAGGGGAAGGTGTCTAAACAGGTCCGAGAGCTACATTGCTGAGAAAGAAAACGCCATCCTCCTGCTGCGAATAGCCAATGTAGCCTCTGAGGAAGAAATGGAACACTACGTTAATGATATGCAGGCAGCTCAGTATTGACAAAATAAAGAACTCGGATGTTATATTGAACACTGGCTGAAAACAAAAAATGTGGATTCGAGTGTTGACAACAATAAACCACACTGAAGCACAAGATAAAATCTTGAAACAGTACTACCTGAAAATAGCCCTGGCAAAAAGTCTAACAATGCTCCTCTCTATGCTTGTCAGTTTCTGCCCAACAGGCAGCGTCAGCACCAAAGGAAAGTGAATAGCCTGTCATCATCTTACCGAACATACAAAAATGACATCCCAGAGTACCTGCACAACAGGCCACATGCTTTTATTAAATGCATAATGCAGAGAATGTTCGCTGCATACGAGTATAAAGTTGAAGACATCAAGAGATCTGTGGCTGGGTAGTACCTTGTGCAATCACTGTCTTTATCCAGCTGGCACATGGACTTTACAGGGCCAACCTGCTCATGCCAAGACTGCTACAATGAAGTTTCCCTGTAAGTACTTTGGTGCCATGTTGAGGCTCTCCGGCGTCCTCATTTTCAAAGTCACCTCCCACGTGGGGACCCACAATTTATAAGAAATGTGTGTGCTTTGTATGAACTTATGCAAAGTGGTCTCTTCCAGAGGCAGTCAGCAATGTATGCATAGATGGTATTCCAGATATTGTTCCCACCAAAGCTGACAGCATGCCTGTTTTATGCTCCCTACTACTAGGTCATGCAGAATAAAATGGTGCTCGAGTTACTGACCAAATGAAATGGTGAAATATCTCCGCTACAATTTTGCAACATTGAAACCACTACACAGCACTAAAGAAATTGTGAATGCCTTTCAAATACTTTTCAATCATTATGAACCATTCGAAGACTAAGATGACATACAGTAACAGGGAGAGCTGAACAGTTTCCTGATCCAAAGTATGCACCCTAAATACATCTTATCACAATTCCTCCCTCTGCTTAGCTGACAGAGTATCCGCTCTGGAACTGGCACTTCCACCTCAACCAAGGTCCCCAACAGAAGAGTTTGCAGGTGAAGCTAATTCACCCGCTACTGCAGCTGAGGCACCTAGGCAGGTTTCACAGGCCATCCCACCATTGCCCCTCCAGCTGCACTATTCGGCCCGGATGTCAGAGCAGCTTAGGCGATGTCAGCTGCTTCCTCTACGAGACAGTCAGCAGCATGTAGCATACAGAGGCAGTCAACAGAGCAACTAAAGCCTCACCTCAGCACTACTCAGGCAGAAAAAAAAAAAAAAAAAAAAAAAAAAGGCAAGAGCATCCCCTGAGGATGCTCTTAATGAAAGCCGAGCACACGGACAAATCGGCCTAATCAGCCCATGTGCAGCAAAATAAGATTTAGTGCATGAAATATGAGGCCACGAAATCAAAAAAGATGTTCCTTGACCTAAAGATGAAAATGTTGAAGGGGGATGATATGGGTTGATTAAGTTGTGGTTGAGTGGAACAAAATGTACCACACCAAGACAAGGACAGAGAAAGAAGACATACGTACATTTTCTTGTCTCGGTGCGGTACATTTTGTTCCCTTCAATCATGTACCAACAAGCCCAAGCATCTACCCTTGTGGTTAAGATTGGGGCCGACGGTCCCGTTGATGCCAACAGCGTTCATGGACTTCAAGGTTTCAAATTACGACTGTTCAGCACAGTCACCTGAGCGTCATACAACCAAATGATGTTTGTCAGTGCAGTAAAATCACAAATGCTCTCAAAGCAAGGACATGGGAAACCCATCCTAGAACGGAAGTATGTGACCCCGCTTCGAAGCGCATGTGTTAGGAATGTACCGGTTTCATACTGCACCACAAACAACATAGATAATATATTTAAAAATTAATTATGGGAGACACTTAAGCTTCGCATTTAAGGGTACAGTGACTAACTTCGCTGAGACGCTGAATCTTTCTTGCTTTGAGTGAAAGGAGTAGCTCATCACTTGCAAATGTAACTAACACACTACTCTGAAAATGTTATTGCCGGATAGGTGAAGCGCTGGAGCACAGTTATAACCTACTGCACACTTTCTTCACCCTGACATGAAAGTCACAAGCATGGAGTGGTTACAAGCGTGAAGTGATACCTGCCACAAGACATGTTTTCTCATGTTGATGATCATACCACAAAGTTATGAAAATCAATGCCTTTCATAGTATGAGTGTTGGATGTTTTAGAGGAAACCCTCAAGGCAGAGTGGAGTAATCATTAATGTCAACCCATGCACAGCTGCACGGCTACAAGCTTGCACAGAAATTTCACAGTAGCAGAAAAATTCGTGTGAATCGCGAATGTTATGTAGGTTCATAAGTGTGATTAAACAGAACGTGCCTCGAGCAGAGTTGTGTTTTCAATTTCGCGCCGTCGCTGCGTGTCTGCGCTTACTGGTTGGGGAGTAAAAAACACTCAAAAGAACAGAAACCTGTCACTCAATTGTTAATGCACTTCCCATCTGGACATGGCACTGCACATCGGTGTCAAGCTTCGCGCCGAGATTCAGGAACATTAAAAAAAGTCATTCACACTTGTCTTCTGCTATGTGGCAATTCTGTATAACGACTGTAGCCACCCTTTGCAGACCTTCTTCGAGTACCTCTGTTGATGTCGCGAAGCAGCTGCGCTGTCAACCCTCGTGCTGCAAGCTGTACCGGCTGCCTGGCCTGACAAGTTTGGTGACACGGGCTTTCTGATAACAGCACCTTGCTGTTAGTGCTGCCACCGCCTACCAACACGTTTGAACTCCAACGATTCAGAGCGATCCTTCTCTTGCAGGTGGATACAGCACAGTCGTCCACTTACAGGCTGACACAAAAAGCGGATGCAGGCTTGTACACCAAATGTTCATGCACTCAAAATCACTGTGCTTCATTCTAGGTGAGAGACTCCTGTCACAAGCTTGAACTTTGTCGAAACTGGCCACACATCCCAAGGAATCTTGTTTGCTGTGCATTGCTGAAATGGGTATCAAACTGAACACATATCGCATTTGCATTACCACAAAAAACAATGTGGTCAAAGTGGTTGTGGCTTGATGTGATTGAAAGCTGGGTGCTGGTGCCCCAGCACGAAAACTATTTTGTTGCCCTATGCATCGTGAATCGAATTACGTGTAACAGCGACATAGAGCTAAACCCGAGTTCTGACCAATTGAATCGTATCCTGGAAACAGTAAGTGGCCTTGAGAAAGCAATAAGTTCTATTGATGAGCATCAGAAGACTGAATCGCAACCTAGGACAATCTCTTCAGGAATACACAATATTACTAAATGAGTAGGAAAAAAAAGAATTCACTGGATTAGCTACAGAAGTGAATACAATCAAAGACAATATAAATGTCCTGATGTCAGAAATTAATGGAAAACAATCCTTTAGGTCGAGCAGCAGTATGGTGCATTAAGCCTTGTTTATGGGATGAGTCGATGACCTCATGTTTGAATTGCAGAAGAACGTCATGGGTTGATAGGTGGCTTCCGAAGCCAAACATACTGTGGGGGCAGCAGGTTTTTGTCTAAAAGGACACGGGAGAGGCAGAATTGCACTGCTTTCTCACAGAGGTTGCCTGTACAAGATGTGAGAAATATCAGAGATAAGAGATGCTGATTTCTTTCCTAGGTTTGGAAATGAAGCTCACTTCTGCTGTCTTCCATACTTGCGGTAGCATCCCAGAGCACCCACACTCAATATAATGCGCGAGATTCTCATGCGCTTCGCTGTTGAAGTTAGCAAGGAGGTCTACTCCGATCATGTAACCTGGGGTAATGCCATGGTGCACTCATGAGTGCCACTTGTAGTCAAGATCCGGTTTGTTCACCATAAAGCAGTGCGACACACGATCTTGTGGAAAAGATTTGCGCTCTCTGTGAATGATGGCGACCAGGTGATAGCAGATGCTTATCATGAACGAGATTGCTGGTTTTCTTTGGTAGGATGACGCGATTAACCTCCCTCTGCATGCAAGTACAGTTTTTAAGAGCTTCGCAGTTTTATGATTAGTTCGGTTTTTGTTTTCATTGTTGTGTTTGGTGTCTTTTACCTAACGTTTCTATAAATAAAAATCGAGTTGTTAGAAAGGTATTGTAGCATAACTTCAAACTTGGCTTGTTGGTTCATAGTTATTAAAAGGATTTGCAGTGCTAAAAGAAGACAGCGAGAGATGCTGCACAAGAATAAATACGCCTTTCTTGATAGATTTGGAAGATTATAGCATGTGTCGATATAACTGCCCGTTACCTGCAGCATATACACCTCTTCAATAAGTGGTCGCTGGGCGCCGCCATATTGTTCGCTGGACGGCATTTCTTGCTTGTCGCTAACATGGTGCAAGCCGCAGCAGAACCGGTTTTTTCTGCACAAAATGCAGTCCAGCAAGTACTATGGTGGCACCCAGGGACTACTTATTGAAAAGGTGTATAAGTGGTCCCTGGGCACCACCACAGTACTCGCTGGACTGCATTTTTGAAAGCATTGTTGAAAGTGTGCCATCATGTGCTTCTTCTCTGTGTTGTTCTTTAGCGCTGCAAATCCTTTTAATAATGAGTTGTTAGAAAGTGCTCATGTTGTCCCTTGTTCAGCTTTGTCTCATTTATCGCACTGCTTTACGATGATTCCATTCACACTTAACCAGTTTTCAGTCCTCGTTATCAGGATTTTCTTTGCCCTTGTATTTTGTAGGGGGGTCAGAGCCTTGAAATGCTCACCAATCACTTACATTAAAACTATATGATGGCTCAGCAGATTTTTGTGAAAGGTTTCTGACATATCGTCAGGTTTACACCACCCTTTTATAATCAGCCCCAATTTTCACATACAAATTTGTTCAAATACTTACCTGTTAAGCCGCGTTCAGACTAGGTGCGCATCCATCATAAGTATCGTATTTATCGCAGTGCGCATAGCGGCTGGAACTCCCGTTTTCGTAGCTTGCAACCGCGCATGTTCACACTGGGCCTTTCGGTAAGATGCGTTCTTTACGACCGGCCAATCACCGCTCACAACATGGCGCCGGTTAGCAAGCGGCTGATAGCCGAGGTCTGGGCTCTTGAAGCTCAAAATGAGCTGTGAAAGAAAAGACTGGACACAAATAAAATACGAAAAAGAACAATGGGTATATTAACAATTAACCACTCGATTACAAATACACTTCGTGTCGCACACGCACGTTCGCACACAGTTTCCAAACGTCCGTTCACCGTGCTGACGCACCACTCACTCCTTCGCACATTTCTTCACGCGCCCGCTCTCACTGTCGACGTACAGGTAGGTAGGTAGGGATATTTGGGATATTCTCGGGGCGGGGAATACCGGACACGGACACTCCTGCTCGGTGTCCTGTGATCGCACTCTCTCGCACAGGCGTACGGTCCGCCTGCATCCCTGCTTGTGATTTTGCCAGTGCCCCGAAGCGATCTTGGAGACGGGCTGGGGCGGTGACTCAAAGGCCGTACTACTGACACCAAACAATGAGCCGGGGCGCGCGGCAGACACAGAAACATCCGCGGAACCTCATCCCCCCTCAGAAAATGCTGTTTTCTTTTTCTCTTTTACGGTGAGCTTCTTTCAAACTTCGACGAGTCCGCACGAGCTCCGTTCTGCGGTCCGACCGCAACGTCGCCCCGCATCGGCCTTTCGCTGCAGGCCAAATGTTTCCTCACTTGTCAACGGAATCGATGGGCTGTGAGAATGCACGGGAATGAAGCGGGCATCCCCCGCCTCCATGACCTCACTTTTCTAAACTAGAGAAAACATTTGCGTTGTTGAGAGCTTGTTCGCACATGAAAAAAACGGATTGATAAACCACTTACTGCTTTGACTCAGCCCACTCGCAATTAGCAGCCAGACATCGTTTTGCATTTCTCTCTGTGCGATTTCAGCTACTCGTAGTAGAGAGCCGGCCTCTGTCGAACTTTTTTTATGAGAGGCTGATAATTCCTCAGCGAAGATTCCGCACTGCCCATGATCAAGCTGCGGACAGACACAATCACCGACACAACACCAATAATACCGGCGAGCCGAGACACTGCAGCAGAGTACGAGCGTTGGATGATGTCGCCTACTAGTGGTTTGCGCGCGAAATCTGGGAGGACCGGAAGCCCCGTGACCGGAAAGGGAAAACCGAAACGGCTGTGCGCATTGGTCGCGCATAACAGACGTATCTGTGCTAGTCGTAAAAGTCGACGGTCCTCCGACATTTATGCCCACGCTGGGTGCGGACGTTACGCATCTTACGCTCAATGTGACAGCAGTCTGAACAGCTTACGCTTACGATCCTTATGTACGATACGTGCGATGCGCATGTAGTCTGAACGCGGCTTTACGTGGCACATAAGAATGAAACAATTTGTTCCCAGATGTCATTTCCATCTAATCAAGTAACTTTCCTCAAGGATTTTGACAGAATAAAATGTTAAGCTGTTGCACTGTTACTACTTTAAGGTGTTTCTGACAGTTTATCTCTCTTTTTTATGTATAGAACTTTGTTCTTTGTGTATTGCATTCCTTGCCCAGCATTGCACGTGCATACAGTTAATTTATTCAGGTCTGTAAAATCACTTTAAACTATATATCTATTTTATAAAAACACAGCTTTATAAAAGATATCTTAGCTCCTACATTACTAGCGCATGGTATGCCGAGCGTTCTTTAATGGATGCATATTTCTGGGAGAAACAAAAATTTGGCCGTTGTCATGCTCCTGAATTCACGTCGACATGAAAGCATGTTTACATGTACTTGGGATCTCAGACATGTGGCTGGAGAAGTGAAAGAGGGTATGTGAATGAACTACATTGCCTAATTGAGAAACGCTCTTTGAAAAATGGCTCTGAAATAACATTTCATCTGTCAATCAGCGTCTGTGTCTGTCCATCTCCTGTGTGCCTGTGTTGTTGCGTCTCTCGTAGCCTTAGTCGCTTTGGGACGTTAAACCCCACAAACCAAACCAAACCTTTGCACTGTTCTTTAAGAATGCTATACCAACTAGCTTGGCATCTCGCACTTTTAAACAGAAGTATCTTTTTTTTTTCACTGAAAAATGTGCTCGTAGCTAGTAATGGCTGCACCGAGAATGCTCTGTGCACCGATATACTGCTATATTTCATTGCATTGTCAAATACACTGCACTGGGCACTTTACTCTGCATCTAGAAAGCAATCTGGATTGCCTGTATGCATTTTTATTCGTGAACTGTGCCATAAAGCATACTGTGAAACCATCAGTGGTTTAATTAGAGCTGTGCACGGGCTCGGGCCGGCCTGAAAGCCCATCGGCCACGCTCGGGCCACTCGAAAGCCTTCTCCCCCAGGCTCGGGCCGGGCCCGGAACAAGGTATATTTGTCTCCGGCGGACCGGGCCGGGCCGGGCCAGATACCATGATTACGAACACATGAAACTTGTGTGAAAGCGCGAATAAGGGAATAGTGCAATAAGCGTCTAGAATGCACAGCATTTTCCCGCCTCTTCCGCACGCAAGAGCATCCAAGTTCCTTCCAGCCTTTCCTCCCCACCTCCTCACCGCGAACAGATTTTCACGAGGGACGGGCTAATTTCCTTTCATGATATTACTCACCACTTCAGGCTGGAAAGGCGCACATATCCGCCTCCCCACAAATCCTTAACAAAGGCGCAGGAAGTTACTTGGCGCCGACTACAAGCGCGTTCCCTCCTAAATCCGGCGGTGCTTGCCCTGATGTACCCAGGCCAGTACAACCCAAACTGCAGTAAATGTGGCGAAAGAGCGACATACGACCACATTCTGTGGAACTGCGCAAATGATTCGCGGCAGGCGAAATTAATACAGCTCCCTTCTCCCGAGCAGTAGGAAGCCATGCTGGTCAGCTCAGACCCGAAGATTCAACTACAGGCCATTGAGTGGGGCTAATCGCCAGCCATGAACTAGCGGCCATCTAGTATGTCTCTTGTTAGACCTGCTTGAGTGACGAAATAAATGTTTTGCAATCCAATTAGTAGCTGTCAGCGACCGAGCCGAGGGGCTGCTCAGCATCTCAGCTTTGGTAACATCGGCGCTGATGTTTAGGTATCCGTTTTAAGATTTGCACCATGCTGTCGCCTATCAAAAGTCTCTGCTATGGCTTACTTGTACCTCAACATGACCTCGTCTAAAGCGGGACACAGCTGAAAGCATCTGCGGTGCAAGAGTTTCCTCTTGTTTTCCTTGTTGCAAAAAGTTCACGTGAGAGGCTCACGTTGAGCCAGGCGAGCTCATCGAGTAATTGACCACAAAGCCAACCTCTTGCTTAGGTTCACTGCTAGCACACTTTTGAAGCCGCTTATCAAAAACTTGCTTTCCCGTATCAAAGAATTGCTAGTCATACCAGCCACAAGTGGTAGCACCAAAAGAAACTTCAGCGTTACCGTCGGGTTCATTATATAGGAGTGCTGTAAATGCCTTAATTAATTGCATAAATTGTTTCTGCACAGTAAGCTAATTCTACGTACCTGCTGTGCCTCTACATATTCAGCGAATCTGCCATTTCAAGCGTGAACTCAAATTCCAAGATCATAAATAAAACTTATCCTGAAATCGTTCTTTTTCTTTCTCAAAGCTTCAACTGCAGCCTTAAATCTGAGCGCCGGGCTGATCCGGGCCGGTTTCAGGCCCTTTCACAGTCGGGCCTGGCTCGGGTCTAGCATCGGGCCCAGGCCAGGCTCGGGCTCAAAATTTCGGCCCGTGCACACCTCTCAGTTTAATATCTCTCTGAGACACATTGTTTTCACTGATTAGTCAAAATGAGGGTTAATGATTTAGGATGTGAAAGCTATATTATACAAGAGAAATGTGACAATAAATAAGTGGCCTTTTTGTTACCAGAAACCATGATGTACACCCACAGAGAAGGCATTAAAGACTAATCAGAAAACATGAATGATTGGCCAGAGATAAAAGGCCAAACACTGTGTACTACTCATTGCAGACAAAAGCACGTGACTTATACAAATTATTAGTCATATAATTACTTGTAGTCAGGATGAGTAAGTAATTTACTTGCGTCACAGTGAATGATAACATTGTGATACTGAATGAAATCTGAAGTGATGCTGTCACAGGCTTAAGTACCAGGCGGCATAACTATGGCTGTCAGCAAAGAGTACAGGGTGAAGTGCTACATACTGGTTCCACCCGCATGGCTAGACAGGCCAGAGTATGCAGTCGTGCAATCGGTACTGTGGAAAGTGGTCTCTGCTGTGTCTCGTAGCTTCAGTAGAAGTACAGTGCCTAGAATACTGAAGTGTGATTACCGCCAAGCGGCTCCTATGGGAAGCACAGTGAAGCCTCATGATGCATCCGCGAGGTGGCGCTCGCCGTCATTTACACGTCAAGCTGAACTGTAGCTGAATGCACGGGAAGCCTAAATGCTCACGTTTTCGGCGCTTTTTGTGTGAATTTGAGTGGATTCCGCACGCTGTACGCTTTGTCTGGCTTGTTAAAAACGTGTGTATGACGAGCCGGCGTCAAAGCCAGTGTTTTGTGCCCGGTTGCACAACCGGGTACAAATCGTGCAAAGAAAAGCTGTCGCTTTTCGGTGTGCCCAAGGACGAGGAGTTTTTTCTGAAATGGCAGAGAAATATCCCAAGAGCTGACAAGCCCCTCGAATGGAACGCCGCTGTTTGCGAACTTCATTTTGATCCCCAGTTTGTGTTACGGCACTTCGAACATAACATAAAAGGTGAGACAGTGCGTTTGGAAAGGAGCAAACCGGTCCTTCAGTCAGATGCCGTTCCCACGATCTTCCCGAACGTGCCCAAGTATCGGTCCAAGCCCGTACCGAAGAAGAGGAAGCCAAAAGAGATCGTGCCTTCGAAGAGGCGGCGAACAGTTCCGCCGGCCAGCGATATATCAGCTGACATTCCCGCGTCTGACATACCCGGGTATGCATCTGCCGAATCGGGGCCACCAAGAACTTTGGATGTCAGAAACGTTCCCCTTCCATTGGATAAATGGGGAAAGCATGTATTTTGTGAAGAGCCGCTTACAGTGGTCGTATAGTGTGTGCCTACCAGGGCCGAACATGGGGCTCCTTCACGCTCAGAAGCTTGTTTTGTTCCGCAATGAGGGCAGCGCTGTCGAGCATCAGGTGTTCGTCCGTGGTGTGGAACTCGCGGCGATAGACAACAAATGCGATCCAGCGTCCCTGCTGCAAGAGGTTGACAGAATGCAGGTTTGCTCAGGAGCGGGGCTTCTGAGAGAGTTCTCCGATGTCAATTGTTCGCAAATGATAAAGTGGGGCAAAGGCTTCTATTATATACGGTGCAAAGGTGCTGTGAAAGAAAATGAGATGCGGTGCATCGCATGCAAGTAAGTGCGAAGGCTTCTACTTAATCAACGGTGTCGGGAAAAGGAACGAAATGTCAGGTATGATTATGGAAAGAAGTTGAGAGCCAGAACTGAAGCAGTGCGACGTCTCAGAGCCAAAGTGAAAAGCTTGGATCAAACAATCGCTAAAATGAAACAGGAAAATGAAGATATTGAAGAAAGTACTGTGCTAAAAAAGATTGAAAAGCTTCCACAAAAACAAAGAGTTGCAATCATGCAGTGTTTTGAGGCTGGAAGCCGCAAATCTGTGAAAGGGATGCGCTATAATCCAGAGTGGATATTAGAATGTATTATAATGCACATGAAAAGTCCACGTCTCTATGAACATGTGCGAAAGCAAAAAATACTTGTGCTACCTAGCCGCACCTGTCTGAGGAAATATATGAAGAAGTATGAGAGCAGATTTGGATTTAATACAGCAGTGCTTTCCGGCATATCAAGAAAAACGCAACAGATGACTGAATTTGAGTACCATGGTGGTCTCATTCTCGATGAGCTGAAGCTTGCAGAAAACTTTGCTGTTGCAAGCGGCTCTGGTAAAGTGGACGGGTTCGTTGATCTTGGCCCCTACACGCCTGAGGCTGACAAGACAGTTACATGTGACCATGGTCTGGTTATCATGTTTCAGCCTCTTTCAGGGTCATGGCATCAAATCCTTGGCGTTTTTGCTTCTAAGGGAAACGTTAAAGCACCGTTGGTCTCGAAGATTCTTTTAGAAGCTGTGCTGCTTTCTGAAAATGCCGGTCTGAAGGTTGACTACGTCACCTGTGATGGCGCGTCATGGAATCGGGCAATGTGGCGCAATTTTGGCATTGCAGCAAGCTCGAAAGCTATCAAACCATCGACAACTCATCCTTGTGGAGATGACAGACGCCTTTTCTTCTTGTCTGACTTTCCACACTTAGTAAAATGTGTGCGCAATGGCTTCATCAAGGCAAGCTTC
The DNA here is from genome assembly GCA_023969395.1 of Amblyomma maculatum. Lineage (NCBI taxonomy): Eukaryota > Metazoa > Arthropoda > Arachnida > Ixodida > Ixodidae > Amblyomma > Amblyomma maculatum. The sequence continues at coordinate 543,943 of JAJIZL010123131.1, forward strand.
AAAACGCCAGAGGGACATGTGAACGTAAGGCCCATCAAGATAACCCATGACCATGATAAGTGCCAAGTCACATTGAAAGCAATGCCAAAAATAACTAATGTCCAATTGAGTCCTAATAGCTTTGAAAAGATGAGTCAATTTGGCATTCCACTTTTTTAGCCCACAAGTTTTGCATGGCTTGTTTTTGTACAAGAACAAAATTGCACATTCCTGTGACCACACCGATGCTACAGCCAAGTTCATCACCTTCATGCATAATCTGATCGATGTAATGACATCGAGAGAGCCATCAAGCTCACTCAGGCCAAACTCGAAAAAAGAAGATGTCTTGAAAAAAGCCCTTGTGTGTATTGATGAGTGGGAAGCCAACACAGGGCCTTCTAAGGCTGGTTTTCTATCACCTGGCACTGCGGAGGGGCTTAGAGTAACCTTGAAAGCCACTCGAACTCTTGACCTACCTCAAAGAAAGAATTGGCTACAAATACCTCTTAACTTCAAGGCTTAGTCAGGATGCAATCGAAAAGCTTTTTGGCATAATATGCCAATTTAATGGCTGCAATGATCACCCGACATCGGCACAGTTCCTCACAGCAGTGAGCTGCCTTAGCTTTTATAATCTGGTAAAAGCTCCTAGTACTGGCGATTGCGCAGGCGGAACGCTCGATGCTTTAGTTGGGACCGCTGAATTAGCAAGCCACGTCGACACCCTGCTGGACTCTGGTAAACTGGACTAAGCTTCAAGAATTCTTCAGACCTCCCCAACTTCATTAGCACCCGATCACATATATCCAGAGCAAACAAGTGACGCCAGACTGGTGTACTACCTAGCAGGATATGTTGCACGACGAAAGGTCCTCACAATAAAATGCCAAGATTGCTTCGATGCTCTCCTTACATCACCAGAGAACGCAGAAAAGCAACTTTCATCCTTCACAGCATTCTGTGACCAAGGGGGACTGCTGTATCCAACACGTGAGCTGTTTGCTTTTGTTGAAGCACTGGAGGACTTTTTCACCATTTGGTTTAGCTAGAATAAGCTGCACAGAGATAGCATTACAGAGATTATGCAGCACATGCAACAACTGCCACATGTTGGCTGCGATAACCACAAGGAAGCACTTACAAGCAGCATTGTAAAGTTTTTCATCATGACACGTCTTCACTTCTACACGAAGTCCCTGAGCAAAGACCGCACTTCCACAAGGGAGAAGAAAAAGAATTTGAAACTTAGCAGAACAACGTGAGAACCATGTGGAGATGTGCTTTCAGCTATGTCTTGTTGAACTTTCTCTCAATTGTGTTTTGTATGTTACTTATTTTAAACTAATGTGATGTGACATTAAAGAAATGCCAAATCACCATGAATTCTGCTATCAAGTCAATATGAATTATTGTTCAGTGCGAAAGCAATCAACAGTTCCATCAGGAATGTACAGTAGGGACCATATGTTTTCTACTTTTATTTGCATGAAACTAATGACATTATTTGGTTAAGTCAAGCAGAGTGCTTATTTTACAATGAAATAATGATCAGCGCTCATAGAAACCTCTAGTTATAATTTCACACGCATTGGACATCCACTTTAATTTGAGCCATTTCTTTAACGACAATCAATAATCATGAATGCGACTGCTACATTCACGCTGTGCAGAAGTTTTGTAATAGAGGTGTACACTACAAGCCGATTTTTATGGCAAAAAGTGCGAGTGCGCGAAGGCCCTATTAAACCCCGTAACACGCGATTTTCGCATTCTGCATAGTCTTCTAAGCGGCAAAATCTGATCGTGATACAGCGTCAGCGCATCGCGACTGTGCTCAGGCAGCAACTTCAGCGCAACTATCGCGGCCGCAGAGAGCAATTTTAATCTAACGAAAGCTGATGGAAAGTGCAGCATGTATCGTCACTGCCACTGTAGCATGCAAGTGAACGAATTGCAGTCCGGATATACTATTCTATGAACCCGAAGAACCATTACAAACTCGCGTTTCTAGCGCGAAACGCATAGCAGGCCCGCGATGCGCCTTCAGCACACTTCCCATATTCCAGCCACTGTAGTAGAAGGGAATGCACAGACGCTGCTGCAAAATGGAATCGAGGGACAAAGCGCAACGCTGAGCCCAGTAGACTTAAGGTGGCGGTTCCACGGTCGCCATCTTGGAAGTAGTTCAGATTCGGCCACCAGGCTACGCCACTAATCCATGACTGAGAAATTGAGTACCCAGCCACCCAGCCCTCTCCACTTGCGCTGCCTGAATGCTTTTCTTGTGTTGCTGTGTGGGTTTTTGTGGCTCCACAGCAGTGTCCAGGCAGAGAAGGGGAGGGCTTTTGTCCCTGTCCTGTGCAGCATGGGCTGCCCCATTGAACTCTCCTCTTCACCCCACCCCACCACTACTTCGAACAATATGCGCCCCGACAATGGGACAAGAGCCTTCCCTCTCTTGCCTATACTTGTTTGCAGCACAGCGAAAGGCAGGCAGAGGCACCCCAGCCGGATGCGTACAATAGGCAGTTGTGCTCCTAAGGGCTGTAGGACACAATTCTCTATTATAGTGCGCACCAGGGAGAGGCACTTAGGAGCACAATTGAAAGGGCTCCTCTGCTTTTCCCAGTGCTGCAGATATCTTGTGAGACGAAGTATAGTTTCCCTGATGGGGTTGGACTGGAATGCATTAGGCTAGCTTGACTGAACACAAAACAGGGTGTCAACATGATTGCACAGTGCAATCTTAGTAGGAGTGATAGCGAGGTGTAAAGTTTTTCCACGCGAAATTTCAGCACAGATAAAAGCTTATTACCTGAACAGTTTAATTTACTTTTAGCCATTTTACAAAAAACGCTAAGTTTAATCACAAATAACTTTTACACTAAATGAAGCAGACAGATGATATTTTCAGGAAAAAGCGAACTATGTACGACCTCCAACTGCGCAAAAAATCTCCACAGCAGAATGCATATCTTGAAAGTTATTGTATGTATAATTACCTGTTTTATACACTTTTCACATGCGCGTGGCTAATAAACTATGCGATACACAGTAATAAAAATGCTTAACTTTGTTCATTAACATCTAATCTCAAAAGATCTCAAACGGTTTTTTTCTAAGTGCAAAAGATTTTGCACAATTTTGCTTTTCCTGAGACAAGTAGAGCTGAAAAGCCGTTTCTTACCTTTGTGTTTTCCTTTACAGCTTAAACATTGTTGCAGCTATTTATAAACCAAATGCACCATTAGAAAGGAGAGGAAATAAACTTTACAAATATATTAAAGTCACATTTATAAACCAAACAAGTGAGGCGCAGTAGGTGTATGAATATCACCAAAAAGGTCGTCTCTTCACCGCTGGAGTGGGACCGCCACCTTAACCACTTCAAGTTGAAGAGAAAAGTCGACCTCTATATCCAAGCAAAGACTGGACCCATTTAAGCACAACTCTTGGAGGAGGATTTCAAAAGGTGCATCAACAATCGGAATATTCTGAGCTCTTCACAAATACAAGTACCACTCGTTTTCTTATTGTGCATGCCACTACAAAGCCTTCTATATTTACAGTCAAGGCAGAAAACTGGGCTATTTGGTCTGTCATCATTAGTAAAAAGACTAGCGCTCGTCCTGTCTTCTTCTATGCCTCTGTTCGTGCTAAATGCACGTCTTTTTATTAATGACTTCTATCTTTACAGGTCCAACGTTCATTCTGCCGCTTGTACTAAGACGGCAAAGAATTTGAACAAATCATCTTGGCGCACTGATATCACCATAAGCAATCACTCCGCTTCTCTCGACTGTGACAAAAAAAGACTTCCCTAAACTACCTTGACTCCAACTCACAACTTGTCTGTTGAGCAACATATGTACACACAAGCTGCTGATCACTAAGGAAAAAAGGCCACACTGACATGTAAAGCCACAGACAACACAGACGATAACACGGTGCTTGACAATGCCATTGTGGAGGCTCATCGCAATTTAGAGGAACTTGCAAACTGCTGAGAATCGGAACATTCACAGCAATTTCAAAGAATTGTAACAAGTGAGCAACCACCTCGAGAAGCATCTCCCAACACCACTCAGCCAACCTCATTCCCATGCAGACGTCCTTTAAATGTGCGCCCTTCGGTAATGGACAAAATGTTGGCACTCATGAAGGAGCTGACCATACTGATCATTGCAGCACTTAAACATCGCCATGGATAGTGCATCATCTCTGGAGGTGCAATGGAGCAGAGCAGCCAAGGCTTTGCTGGTAAGGCATCAGAAGTGAACATCCGTCTGCATGATGGCAAACTAAAAGCCTGCACTTTCCTTCTCCAATAACACATTTCCCTTCCTCTCCTCCTTGTTTGTGTGCGTACCACTCTCCATCCATCCCTGATCACTGCTGCATTGCTTCCTTAATCTAACCAGGTAAATCTGCCCTTTATGTTCATCGTTCTATCCCCCATACACCAATCGATCTTTCACAATGGTGGAATACTTGACAAGAGGTCATTGGCCTTCTCATTAAACCTGCACATACACCACTGATCCTAGTATCTCTTTATGATCGTCCAGGAACAGCATCTCCAAACTTTGGTTGTATCAAGTTCCTTTGGAATAACATTGGGCATCACCATTTTAGATTACTTGAACCCAACTCAAACATTGTAGGTCTGCCCTTCGGATTCCTCGTGGGGTGCTCAAATTCATGGCACCTTTCTAGATTCACAACGAAGAGGCCTGATCTGATGAAACTGCAGCACAACTGTAATTTCACTGTAATCGTGTTAACAAATTCATTAAAGCATACAAATAACCTCACCCAACGAAATCACAATAAAACATTCTTGACTGTTCCGTCGTAGTGGCTTCGAATAGCAACTGTCATGGGCCTAAGATAGCTAACAGTGTCGCTATTGGTTGTAACGGTTTTGCTAACGTTTTAGTGAAAAATACCTCTGGTAAGCAGGAGCTGCAGAACTCGCATAACCCTTAGTAGCCGGTACTGCTGACAGCTTCTTTACACAATAATAGCCCATCAAGGTGCTTCTTTTCCCTTCACGCTTTCAAAAAACTTCCCAATGGCATGCAGTAGTTTGTGGTGGCCGCTCGCGCCTGCCACCGCTCTCTCCGCCAATGATTCAAATGAATGGGAGTTTGGGGGGGGGGGTGTATGTCACATGGGCAGATACAGTCGACGACCAATTTTTTGGACACGCAATTTTTAGGACATGCTTGATTATTCAGGATATACCTATAAATTCAATGTATTACGCTGCTGAAAATTTCAAACACTCTAGGGAGGGCTATTCGATTTTTTGGACATTCCAAGCATCAGCCGGGCCAACTGCCACACATTTTGAGCTGTGTCGCCGCCATCTTGTTTGTTTACTTTTTCCTTCGATAGCCTTGAAATCAGTGCCGGCATTGCGTGCCGCTCCTCAGCTAAACTGAAGCTGGATCGAGGCTAAATTATTTGCCTAGCAGTTTTCGTTTCCGGAACAACATTGCTGTCGTCGCTGCTCGCCGCCGAAGTGCTTTTATCTTTTTTTTTTAGCGTGACCACTTCGACTGCCAATTCCTCTCTGTGTTTGCCATGCGTTTCATGAGCGTGCCAAGCATAGCGAGTAGGCCTAGCCGTGCTGATGCGAGAACTACGCTCTTCGCTACTGTGGCTTGCGTTTAATTGAATCGGCTTCAGTTCTTCAAGAAGTTGTTTCCGGATAAGGATATTTTTTTTTTTTTGCATGCAATGCGGCAGCGAGAAGGCACTCAACAGAGTCGGTGTTGTGATCCAGTGGTTGGTGGTGGTGGTGTGCCTCGACAGTGGGAAAACCTACTCTGTCGATTTGCTTGGAGCACTTAGTACGCTCGCCGATGCGTGGAAGTCTGTGGCACCCACAACGTTGTGCAATTGCTTCTGCCACGAGGGATTTGTGCTGAATGACGAGTCGGCTGCCTTGGACGAGAAGAGCGTCTTCGAGCAGCTGTCGGGCAGTGAGCAGCTCATTCACGACCTTCGCAATGCTGGCGTCGAAATTCCATCGGCTGTCTCGTTTTCAGAGTTCACAGACATGGACCACAAGTTGGAACTGTGCGCTGAACTCACAGATGCAGAAATTATTCGCCAAGTGCTTGCGGAGTCTGAGATCAACGACGACGATAACTCACTTGCAGCAGCGCAGCCAACGCAAGCTGAGCTGATGCAAGCGAAATTCAGGCGGACCTGTTAGCACGGAAGCGGAGCGTGGTGCAGAATAGCATTATGACTTTTTCCGGCTTCAAAGTCAATAATAGGCAATAAAATGAGCTTTTTTGGTGCACATGTTTTTTTGGACTGCCCAATTCTTCGGAAGTTTTCGTGGTCCGTTGAGAGTCCGAAAAATCGGTCGTCGACTGTAATTTTTTCGCAACTAAAGCCTTTCAACCCGCAAGCATAAATGTATTGTGCCCCATGCTTCTGTAGGTTAGGAAATTATATTTGTATTAGGCTCAGCCCAACCTGCGTTTTGCCTCTGCCACCGGTGCACTGGCATCGCTCCGACAGTGGCAGCCCCTATAGTGCAGACGCACAACTCACAACTTGAAACCTCCCTGGATCCTCACTTCTTCCCCTGACCCCGATGTCTTGCGATAACTCTATCAAATCGCAAGACACATCCATACCAAAACCAAAGTCAAGGCGATACTTTTCACTTTTGAAGAGGCAAAAGTTGTCTAGCAAGCAATCAGCGGCCAGAATGCTTGACGATTAGCCAAACATGGAGGCCATCCTTAATGGCCCCAAGGCAAAGCAAATCTGTGAGGAGGCACGTCAAAAACTGTATAGGGGCGAGAGCATAGCCGAGTACTAAAACATCGTACACAGAAGGTTGAGTCCAAATGTCAGAAAACATTAGACCAAGGCTCATCACACTACAATGTCAACAAGACCTTTAGGCATGCCAGTGGTAGAATGCCAACCACTGAAATGGGTGACAGCATCAAGAACTGGGACGTGTGGCAAGAGAAATGCAACGACAATGACCGTGTTGCCGCTCAAATAGGTGATGCAAGTAGGTGGGACCACTCCATATATCAAGCCCTCATGACTCTTGAGGCAGTTTGTCTCCCCTTTTCATGACCAAGAACATTGGACAGCAATAAAGACAGCCCTCGAACATCTGCTGGCCAATTTGCTTCACATGACTGGGATTTGTTTTTACAAATCCAGGACAATGCGTGTCAGGACATGTCTTCACGTGGATGAACTCATTTTTGAACGCAGTTCTCCATGAGTGGGGCTGGAAAGACCCTCAATCTTCCATTAGATGCAGACCTTGACGATTTCCTGACATTCAAGGTCGACAGAGACAACTATCACACCTCCATCAGCAACGTAATCAATGCCGCCAATAGAGAGCAGCTTCGGCTGAACACCAAAAAGGTCAACATTACCATCCGCAGCAAAATGCTTGAAGGTTACCAACTGACTGATGACCCCATCGACATTGACTATCTCGGCCACTACTAAACACCAGTCATGATCAAATGTATTACCACTGACCCTAAGGGGAGGCAACCATTTCGGAAGGTGGGAGTCACATGCAGCTAGCCCAAAGAAAAATGGCTACTTGCAAGACGAAGTGATGAGCTGCTCGGAAAATGGTGTTTGACCATAAAATACTCCACAACACAAGACAGCACTTACACCACTCTCAAGGATGCTTGTCGGGAGAAGGTGATGGACATAAGCAAACAAGGACTCCAGATCGATGGATCAAAGGCCTTGGGCTATCTTTTGCAGTACCCCCAAGTTTGCACTGTATGCATCATTGCACTCACCATTTTAGCTCAAACAGGTTTTGTAGCAAACCCTAACTGGTTCAGAAAGTACCGAATGCGTGCCAAGCTTGGTAGTGCAGTCGAAGACGTCATATCAGCTGTTGGTAACAACGGCAGAGAAAACAAATCTTTGAGCTAGCAGGTGTTGACAGTGCTGCAGCCTGAATCTCAACTGCTGCTGCAACATTCTTTTTGATTTCCTTTTTTGCAATCGATTTGGCACTCCGGTGTCTTTTTCCACAAATGCCAGTTTTAATGCAGTACCATCAATAATATGCATGCACTACTGCACATACATTTTCATATTTGCCTATTGAGCGTAATGATGCTCCACAGATGAGCTTGACAGCATGTTTGTTTTTCAAAAAATACTTACACCTTGCTTATGTGCCGTGTTCAAAATAATTTTGTAATTGGGCTGCTAGTTTCAAGCTAGTTTATTAGTTTCACACAACAGAGTTCCCCAAAGAATGTGCTTATCAGTGCAGCCTGAAAAGTAGTATCACTGGCACCAGTGTGTGCACAAGCAACGTATGCACTAATATTTATGCAGGCAACAACAGAAAAAATATATTGCTTAATTGCATCTTCCAACATTAGTTGCAGTGGAACTATAAAAAAACACTCAACTTTCAGCTGTGCATACATTTATTGCACAATGCACTGTGTATTTCAACAACACCACTTAATACACAACCTTAGAGTCCCACCAATGGACCATTAAAGTTACCAAATTACAACCCAAGACGAATTATGTTTTGCAGGCTGCCCTAATAAATGAATTTATGCCAAGCACACGATCTCACCAACCACGTTTTACAACAGCACAAGGAAGCTCAGTTTTTCTAACGCATGTTATTCATCTTACGCAAGCGCATGAAACTATGGACTCACCAATTCGCACACAGCATGCCTGTCCTCGCTGACACGATGTAACGGAAGGAGAGTCTGCAACACGTAAAAAAAAAAAAAAAACGTGGCCACGAAGAAGTCCCTTTCGATATCCTTCCATTATCCTTCCAGGCACCATAGATGTTTTTTTTCTCTGCTATGCACCAGGCATGAGCCAGCTGGAACACTGCGAGGTGCTGCGATGAACGTCAGCCGTCAACCTCAAGCCTCAAGCATGCCTTCCTTGGTTCACAAACACTACACCACCATGACACTAGCAGCTAAACTACGCACAACGCACGTTCGTTTTGTGCGAGACGCCATTTTCAAAATTTTAAACTCATCAGTAGAGGCACCTGGAGGCAAGAGCCAAGGTGGACCATACTAACCATGGCCTCCGAGATCACCTCAGTGCAAACGCGCGCGAGAGTGATCTCAAAGGCCATGTGCTAACTCCCAAAGGATAGGTGGATAAATGGACAAGGCTGAACCCTTTGAATCGGGCGGCGGCACCACAGGTCGCCTAGCCGTGAAAAGTGGTATGATCAGCTAACTTTCGTTTGGTTATTTCTACTCTTTTAAAGTCTATTGGTAAAATGGGTAAAAAAAAAGAGTGCACAAATTTGTGCAAAGCCCAGATGTGTAATTTTAATTTGTCATGACGTGTAGTGGTGTAGGTGTAGTACAACGTACAACCATTATTTGTATGCTCAAACGTACAATTACCGGCGTGCTGTAGAATGCTTCTCCCACCTATGATCCCAGCTAAATTCGTACCGCGGAATCCATGCAGCTCCAATTTCGCACAGAAGTGGCATTTTGTCGTTGGTAATTTTAATACCAAATTTGTTTCGGGCACTTGGGAAAGGCAAACGGCGGACATTGCGTCACGGCGAAATTTGTAACGTGAATTTTGACTTTTCTAATACTGAGTGTGACGTCACCGTTTCGTCGACTGGAACGTCGTTTCTGGCCGTGAAAGCAGTTTCAGTTTCGATTTTCTTGTTTTCTTTTTTAAAAATACTTTTAATTGGAATTTTGAAAAACGTTTTTTTGTGTTGGAGTCAGGACGTGCCGAGGAATGTAATTCAATTAAAAACACAAAATGATGAAAAAACCACCGGAGTTGCCCTTTAACGTGCGCTGACATCGCACAGCACACGGACACCACTTCGTTTCGCCTCCATCGAAACGCAGCCGCCGTGGTCGGGTTCGAACCCGGGAACTCCGGACAGTGGTCGCGGGCGTCTTACTACTGCACCACCACCGCGGGGCAGAAAAGGTTCGCAAATCGTGTTCTTTGCCTCCGTCAGTACAGCGTGATATGTACAGCGCGTTGCACAAATTAAAGGCGCGATGTAGAATGCATCTCCCAGCTAAACCGTGGAATGCTTGCACTTCAAATTTTGCACAGAAAGGGCATTTCGTCGCTTGTATTTTTTAATACCAAATTTGTTGGGGGTACTTGCCTGATTCGATCAAAAGAAGTCAGATGTTCCCATCTAAAGCCCGTTTCACATGATGCGATTCGAGTCGCAATGCGACAGAAACAACAGAAATGCTCGCCGCTCTCGTCGCAGAGCCACTGCCATGATAGAATTCCCAGGTGGAAATTTTTTGCTGGTTTCTTGCTGGAAGCTGCTGGTTTGTGCTGGAACCAGCAGGTAGCCTGCTGGATTTTTGCTGGTTGTACTGGTTCCAGCCGGGTGCTTGATGGTTTTCCACTGGGCCCAGCAGGCGACCTGCTGGTTTTCCACTGGTCCCAGCAGGCGACCTGCTGGCTGTGCTGGTTCCAGCAGTGATCGTCTGCTGGTCTCAGCAGGCAACCAGCTGGCTTTGCTGGTTCCAGCAGGGTGCTTGCTGGTTTTCGTTGCTGGTTTTAGAATTTTGCTGGTTCCCTCCTGGAATGCTACTAGTATCAGCAAGTAACCCACCCAAGTTTACAAACGCATGTAATGGAGTTCATTTACGCACGTGAGAACTTGTTGCATTCCCCTATCGCGAGCTCATTCATTCTACAAAAACGTAGCACGGAAAGTATATACCCGTTTTTACACCATGTTTCTGCTCCGTGATGAAAATATCACCGTAGCTGTGAAAGACACCTTTTTAAAGAAGCTATGCTTTTTTTTTTTTTTTCGGCCGGTAGCCGCAGTGCTATACCGCTATGAGCTATTGCAAACATCAAAGATGCAAAAAATGTTATCTGATCTTTACGAATTTGTTTATCACGGCGTAATGCACGAGGCTGTTACTGCTGTCACCTTCATCATCTGCTAGCGTAGCAGACGACGCGCCTTCGAGCGATCTGGTGCAACGATCAGAACAGAGCGAATACAATTACGTGTAAGATGGTATACAAATAGTAATATTAGCACAATTTGAAATATTTAAGGAGTATTGTTTCGTAACGTTTGACAAACGCACATTTTCAGCGCTTACGACACTATCGTAACATGTCTCCGGTTGACGCTCAACAAGCCAAAAGAAGCCGTTCCGAAGTTTAGACATTTACGTAGAGAGCTGTTCTGTGCCGGCTCGTGTTTGCGAATGCAGGAGTATTTTGTGCTTTTTACAATATTTAAACGTCGTCGTCAGTATGAATTATTTAAGGCATTTTATCTGAAACATCTACGTAAGTTTGAACCGGTCAAGGTGGTGTGACAACTTCTGTCAAGACTGAGAAATGTGATGTGACATCTGCAAGGCCTAGGGCCTGCGTGTGTTTGGTAAGTAAAAAAGTGCATCTCATTTTTTTTTTTTTTTTTTTGTAGTCCTCGCGTTGTGTAACGTCTAGTGGATTTGCGAGAGCTTATTATAGGCACGGAGGAAAAGAACAGTGAAGCTTGCGGGAACAGTGACTCAAGCGCGCCCTACTGCCAGCGCAGTTCGGCAGTGATGAGAGCCGCTTACTAGTCCAGTGACTAGTAATTGACCAGTAAGTGAGCTGGTTTTAAGAGGGCTCACCAGCTGCAAGGCAACTCAGATTTGAACTTTTTTTGTCAATAGATGGCAGCACTTAAGCACCACAAAAGGGAGGAAAGTTCTATTCCCCGTCCAGGTGTGTAAATTACACCGTGACACGAAAGTGTTACTTCTTCCGCGTACAAAAAGTAGAGCCGAGAACTTTCAGTTGATATGCGGCCAAACCTGGGGGACCGGAGTGGGGGCCAGAGAATGGTCCTTTTCTCCAGTAGCGCACCATTGTAGCGTTTTCCAGTTTGGGTCGCCTATGCCCCCTTCCATCTTTTGTGTGAAGGAAGAGAAGGAAGATGAGGAGGAAAGGCAGGGAGGTTAACTCGTAAAAGAAACCGGTCTTTACAGTGGTAGGGTGAGGATTCTTTGCAGGCAGTACTAAATAGGGCTGGTTTCGACTAGGGAGAGAGAAAGGTGTGAATCATCTTTTGACAGAGTTGAAAACGCGTGAAGGGAACCTTCCCCCATATTAGCCTTTGGTTACTGGAAAACAATCCATTGTGTTGGGGACCCTAGTATTCAGCCCCCAGATAAAAGGAAAGAAAGGAACTCCTAGTGCACAAAATCTTGTCTGCTTCCCTTTCCAGCATTGCCTCGGTTACATAGCCACAGAGAGGTGTCCGCGAGTGTATGACCGTTTACTTTGCCTAGTTGCCTGCCAGCGTTCACGTCGCCGAACACATATATCTTCCGCTCCTTCGTACCAACAAGACATGTGTGTTTCGTTCAATCCTTGATCGTAATCTTATGACATCTTTTCGCGCAACGCTGCGCCCGACTTGTGATTTCAGTCTAGTGAACAATGAATTAGTATCAAGTGACTTGAATACCAGAAGGCAACGAGGCAGATGACTCGCTCACTCAAGCGACCTTTGAATGCAAAAACTAAAAATGAAGACAGCCGAGAAATCGTCTAGGACACCCTTCCTGACTACAGAGCATCTTTCCCCTTTCCTTTTGTCACTGTCACGATCATGTATTGGAACAGGTTTCTTGCTACTGGTTTATTTTGTTCAAATAAAAAAAATGCAATCTAAACAGAAGGAAAGAGGGGTGGTGGCCACGCCACCCGCGTATGATCTTTTGTACGCAAAAACGGGGCAGCAACCCTAAAAAGAAATCTTCCAACCAATTCCGACTGGTTTGCAAGCTGAAGTTCCTTACCTCATATGATTTCCAAGGAAGGCTTAGTAGGCGCCCTACTTCGAGTTGCATTTTTTTTTTTTTTTTGTCGCTGTGTATTTTGCAGCGGGGTGCAGGAGGTCCTGCTAGCTCCGGCGCATACCGAGCCGGCTCTAAATGGGAGAATAAAGGCAGTGGTCGAACGCTTGACTTAGCGAAACCGGTTCAGAAGTGGAACTAAATGATTTTGCCTGCCAGGCTACTCGCCTTTGAGGTCATGTTATTTACATGACGGACCGCTTCGAACAGTTCTCATGAGGTCGGAGCTACAGTACAGCAGAGGCTAGACAAGAAAAGGAACCAAATGGTTATTTCACCCATTGCCTTGGGGAGATGTCAGCGTGTATAGACCTTTCCAACCTGATTGAAGCCATAGGTACCATAGGGCTCGCTGGATTGATTTTTCAGCTGGCGCTACCGCCTACCAACCGATCCGTGGGCAATGCAGCAGAGGCTAGGCAGGAAAAGGAAAGATACAGGATTCTGTCCCCTTGCTGTGGGGAGTGGATGTTCGCTTTTCATGTGGAGGTGTGAAGGGGGAGGTTGGAGAAAGGGTGCGAGGTGATTAGAGCTCAAGAGCCCACTTCCTACATCATGGGCACAAAAGCCAACAAAGGTTCATCTCCTTTGCTTTCCTGTCGCGCCTCTTCTACATGCACAATGGATAGGTGCCAAGGATGTTTGCTCCTGCCTTCACTTGTATCCTACTATAAGTCGCCTGAACCACTGCACACCTTTGTTGGGGTGGGAACAATGCTGTTCTCCCACATAAATGGCCCTGTGAGTCACTTATGCTTTGGTGCGAAAAATGTTATATCCTCGGGCAGCGGGGGAGGGGCTCTTCTTGACTGCGTCTGGCATCTCACTTCACAGCCCAAGCAAGAAAAAGGACAGAAAGAAGTCAAGTTGGTCAAAATTTCGAGAAAAACATGCGCGCACTAACACTGACAAGCAAGAGGTTGGTGGTAGAGTGTAGTATTGTCTAAACAGTTTGACACCAGATGGAGCCACGACGCAAATAGTTAAATTTGGCGCGAACTTCAATTCCCGCAGAAAATACATTCACAACTTTCAGAACCTGTAAAACGCTAACAATAGGTTCGATATGGATAAAAATTGCAGATTAACAATCAGGAAAGAAAAAGGGAGGAAATGTTGCGGAGGAAATTTTGATGTTTAGCCTAGTTTTTTTATGAGATGACAAGGAAGACCGACATATCTAAAAACGCAATTTTTAGGAATATTTGTCTCTGATTTGAAATAAAATGAAGCCTTAAAAATAAAATCTGCCCGCAACATTTCCTCTATTCTCTAAAGACGAAAACGCTGCCACAAACCCCATGAAAATTTAACAGCATTTGGACACGCTAGAGCTTCTGAAAGTTACCATGTATTTTCTATGGACGTTGGCACTGGTGAGCCCTCTTAAAATAGGCCATATCATTTTGCCGAAGTATCATTGGCGCTATTTTGGGCAAGTAAAATATCTTTGTCGCCCGATTGTTTTTCGCTTTGTACGAACAATGGTGAACAGCCAAGGATTCAAAGAACGTCTAATCGCAAGTTAACACACTGTGCAAGTTAACACACATTCGATACGGTTCGTTGCAAATAGACTAACTTGACTGTCTTTCCATGCCAATCTATTGCAGGGTATGGGTGTATAACGAGTGGCATACCAAACAAGGTTAAAAGAATATGCCGCTAAACAGTCATGTCTGGCTAGCAATGGGTATACCTCTAACCTTTCTGATTTAATTTAAAGGAGCGAACAGTCTACGAGTCCAATGTAAACGTTGGGGGTAATTTTTTTTTAGGTTTGTTTTTATTAACAAGAATGAGTCATATGATGATTTAGGGAGAAATAATATTGCATGAAAAGCGGCATTGTTTTTCCTTCCACTTTTCATTTAATATTCTTTCTCCCTAAATCATCTTAACACTCATTCTTGTCAACATCGACAACAAACCTAATAAGAAAAATTATCCCCAATGTTTACCTTGGACTTCTAGACTGTTTGCTCCTTTAAATTGTATCATAACGAGCCCCTCATTTCATTTAACCTTTCTGGTAATACCACACGAATTGTTACGTTGCATCTGCCTAAAGCAATGCAGACACTTTTCTAGGAGTGGCATTCTCAGGGTTGAATGAATGAAACACCATGGGTGCGTGTGGGCATTGGTGCAGTCTGCACAGGCACATGCAAAAGCTAGCCATCCACACATTAGTAGAAGCACTGCTCATTGAAAATTTTCTCTAAACGTGGTTTGCATCACACTTGACCAGTTCTCATGTGGATTTGCACCAAATATGTGGTTCTTGGGTAGATGCTTTCAATTTCCATTATTCATATTTTATGTGCAGTAGCATGGTTTTGGTAGCATATTTTTCTGGTCTGTTTTTTTTTTTTCATGCAGCTACCTTCATGGCACCATCCGAGTTCGAGCTGGAGCACACCTGCTGCAGTACCACAGTCTCGAATGGAAAATGTGTCCATGCAGATTGCAGAATTTATATGGGCATGGAAAATAAAATTAAACTATGAGTCATGACTGAAACCTCTGCTGTTGCCATTATTTTCTTCGTGCAGTCCAAGGCAGTCGCTGCACCAAATTCTCGTAGGCTGACAAGCCCCCAGAGAACCAATCCACCAAATTCTGACTATATGCAGCCCTCGGTTGAAACGTAGAAGCCAATGGTTCCAATAGCCGCTGGTCCCAGTGGCTGCTGGTCCCAGCAGCTACTGGTTCCAGCAGGAAACCAGCAGAAAATTTTCACCTGGGTTGACCTTGCCACTGCGACGCGCGTGCTTCCCGCGGCGACGGCGACGACGCCAGGCGAGCCGCTGTCCCAGCCACGGCCGGTCTCGAGGGAGGGAATCGCCGCGCGGAAACAATGGGAACTTTTCTCCTTGAGTTGCGCTCTCCGCCGCCGCAAGGACCACGACCTGCTCACTGTTCGCTCTGCGTCTGACTCAGCGGCGGCGGGTGGCTTTTGCCTGGTTTCGCGCTGTCGCTCGCGAGTTTCGTGGTGAGTGCAGCCCCGAAATTAAAGAACAGAGAAGATAGATATGCTGCAGCGGCATGTCGTCAACGTACTACACACGTGAACGGATATAAAAAACACTGTCGTTCAGCAAACGTCTGGTAAGCATGGCATACATTGCGGCATATGGTAGCTACTTTTGTCCATTTTAATCCGAATTTTTCCCAAGCCTGTACAAGAATAGGAACAAAAAAAAAAAAACTGTATGAGCAGTGATCACATCGAAGCTTCTTCAAGGCTAACATATGACCAACTCGTCTGCAACAGTAAAACCGTCTTTCAGCGCTAGATGCGAATTAATAGCACCGAAGATGAAAATAATTTCATAAAAATGTAATGCAAATTGCAAAATGCTTGCAAGATATGAAGTATTAGTATAACAGTCAAAGTAAACGTTGTACTAGGTTGAGTTTTAAATGTTATTACAATTCATATATTAGCCAATGTGTGGATTATAAACATTATTTTAATTTTGCAAATAAACACAATGCATTAATGAAATTTTTACATGATATTAAGCTTATTATGAAAACAATAAAAAATGGTTTGATATTCATGACGTACCACTTGTGCTCGAAGTGGTAAAAAGAGGCCAATAATTATGATGAAGATGATACTCGATGTAGTGACACAAATGATTTCACCTGCAATATCGAAAGTATGCAAGAAACTTCTAAAGCGTTAAAGAAGGACACATATCTCATTGAAGACTCATTTCAAGCTTTATAATAGCTACCCATTGAGGCTCTGAAGAAAGTGATGGCATCTCCTAGCTCATTTCCCACTGTCACATATTCCGGTTTACCTTACGTCGTTGGATATATTGTTTAGTTAATCAACTTCGGGTGTGACGCTTGCGCTATTCTTGAAACTATAGCGAAAGAAGCAGCCCCATGTAGTACGCTCTTCTACGAGGACAATATTTTAGTGGACTGCATTATCCGAAACCAGAGCTTGTTGCCCTATTGGACAATTTTTTTTTTTTTTTTTTTTTTTTTTGCGAAAGCTGCCGTGCACATATTCCATTGCCGGCTATAAAAAATAATTGCTTCAAGTTTAGTTATTTTCCGCGAACTTGTAAGGACTGGAACTCTCTTCCAGATTCTGCTGTTCGATCATCATCATTATCTGAATTTGTACGCCATTTAGAAAATTTCATCTGGCACTACCACAGGCCACAGGGTGATGAGGTTCTAGCTATTGCTGTTGTGTAGGATGGCTGTTGTTCTGATTTCTGTGTAATTCATTTTTGTTTTGTTTGTGTGTGCATTCAGAGACAACTTTTGATTGACTATTGATTTTCATCGTGTTCTATATTGCTCATTTTTTTGTTTTGTATTTTCGACTCCTGTTACAGCCCCTTATGGTGGCTGCGGTCTTGTCAACTCACCGGGAAATCTGGCAGCTCACTGCGCCAGATGCCAAAAAGAATGCACACCTAACTTTCGGCAGACAGCAATACTGCTCAGTTCAAGGGAGAAACTAATCAGAGAACTGTGGGAAGCATACTGCATACAATCAGGAAAAGAAGGGCCATGTGTAAGCGTACCTTCTATCGAGCTTTCTAATCAAGAAAAAGAATTTTTGGAAATATAATAACAAGCAGCCAAGTCAGAAGGATAAGGCATGTTCTTTAATGCTGGACAGAACGTTAAAAGATATGTTGCCTTGACGATGTGATCGCGGAATTTTTGTTTTATGTTTTAATTTTGTTTTTTGTTTTGACAATGCCTATACATACATGCACTCAGAAATAAACCTGCAGTTGATAGTTTGCGCACATCTGTTCTGTGTCGTCTCCGATTGTGTCCCAGTTCCTACGTAAGCGCAACAATGCACAGGAATAACAACCACCAACTAGCCCAATTTGAAACTCTCCTAAATGAAATGCACTCACGTCAGGTCGCGCTACACCTGCTTAAAACATTCAAAGGCGCATTGCATAGCCTGGTAAATTTATTTTTGTACAAAACTTAGGGGTAAAAAATGTTGAAGTGTACCCGAAACTTCATTCGACCGTGCACGGCCGCACTGACGAAGGAGCGCGCGCGTGAGCGGATTGTTGACTGTATTGTATTCCTCGTACACGATAAATGTTCGATGTTGATTATGGACTTTGTATAAACCATAAGGGGCGAAATGTCAGGACCTGCCGGTTACAATTGACGCGGGCGAAGCTAAAAGCGAGCGCGCGTTTCTCTTGCGTGTGAACAGCTGTAGCGGAGGAGCAGCAGTAGGGCAGTGGCGACCCCAACGAGGCGCGGCGAGCGGTGGAAACAGACCACATTGGAGAGGCCGTAAGAGAAGAGAAGCGCTCTCCCCCGAGACCGGCCGGCGGCCGCTAGTCGCGCTGATTGTCTTGAACGTCACATCCGGCGTTGTCATGACAACCATAGAGTTTCTTACTCTTACCTAGAGGGAAAGCTGTGCTATAGTGCTCTAGAATATTGGGCAGTGTGACGACCGGCGCCGGAGAGCGGGCCGCTTTTGCGATGACAAGAACCGACTCCCGCGAGAGGGCGCGACGTGCAACAGGGGTGCCACGTTCGCCGCTCGGCGCGTAGCGGCCGCGGGATAGCGGGGGTACAGAGGAGGGGTGCGGTTCTCTTTGAAGCGATTTTCTGACGCTACGCAATTTAATTAAGAGGCGACTTATTCCAGGTGCTTAAACTGATCCCTGCCGTTCTTTTACGTCTATCTGGAGACATTGTGCAAGCTTGGATAGTCCTTCGGAGCAGCGCGCTATGTTTGAATCACTATCTGAAACTCTCAACATTTCTTCCTTCGGACAGTTACAAATCGTCCAGATGAGCAATTTGTACTTAATGTTTGCAACGAAGCGTGGTGTTTTGCATTCGTTTTTCCCGTAAGAGAATAAAGGCTACTGCCCAGGAGCGCTATTAACACGCGGAGAAAAACTGTGTACATGCGAATCAAAGCTTGTGCTTCGTAAGGCCTCCTTAGGAACACTTATTTTTTACAAACCTTATTTACGAGCACCTGCTTACATTTTGCAGCTTGCGCTTATTAATACATAACAACGTTTATCTTAAGTTGTCAGTAATCTGTGATATATCTCTTTAATCGGTGTTTTTTATGTGCCCTAATAACCGCTTATATAAATTACAAATACAGTGTGCGAGCAAAACACATTTATTCACTACCGTACTGATTTAAAGCACTGTGGTATTTACCGGCAAAAAAAAAAAATAAACAAGGTATACGCGACTCAAGCATTTATCTTTGTTCGTGATTAACATGTATACGTGTATCACGGACATTTGTTTGCGTGCCACTAACCAAAGGATGAACCAGCTGTTTAGATGAAAAAAAAAAGTCAAGTACAGCTGCGGCATTACTTCGAATAACATGTCAAAAATTAAACCTGTCACATACGTAATACGTACGTTCATAGTGGGCACTTGAGTGCGGACGCTTTACTGGCATCAAATATATGGTACAGAGCACACAAACAAAAATACAAGCACTGATAATTACGCGTCGAATTGGCAGGTATGATGCAGTTCTTGGCGCGCACCGAGAGAAAGCGGAAAAATGCGAAAAAGATGACGAACACCTAATACGCAAGCAATTAAAATAATGCCGAAATCAAATGCGGACATAATACGTGTTTATTCTTTGAGTGTGTGGTATTAAATATGAGTAATCGACTGGATATACTTGCAACTACTGCTTACCGCACTATATATAATCGGGCTACTTGCCGCGGGTGCTCTTTGCAGTACATAACCAGACTATAATTGTTAACAAGGTTGATAGTACACGTGAAATACTTCCAAGGGAATTTAATTATTTTCCCTTTGGAAACTCTTGTCGTGATTCACTTACTTCGCAAAGAGCGAAGCCGCAAAAACACTATAAATTTCATTGCTTCAAGTGGGAGCTTTTCTGGTGCTCCAAGTAGGTAAACTTTTTGAACCTTCACATTTTACAGGAAGATTGCAAAATCTGAAGTGCAAAGCAGTCGAAAAGGACCGTGCATCGAGCCAAATTTTTGAGTAAATTGCGACCTAGCTTCCAACCTATAGAGCTATTTTTGTTCGTGGTGAGAAACCGTGCCGGCCTCACAACCTCTAATTCGCAGAAGGATGATCTAGCGGAAGCGAATAAGCGTACCCTATAGCCTCTGCGTCCTCTATTTTCCGTCGTTATTTCTTTTTCAAAGCTATTCTTTTTTTTTTTGTATGTACATAAAACAGGACTAGAGCGATCTTCTGGAGGCAATGACTTGCATATTACCGGTGGCTTGCGTACCCTAGAATGGAACATTTTCTTGAACAATTAGGCCATCTCTACCTCCATGCGGGGTAGTCCACATTTAATTCATTACAACTGAATGCCGACTTCTCTTGTGGCTTGTGACGTACTGTAGTCGGCATACTTGGCGTGGGAAACAACATAATATACCATTTTGGACTGTTTTAATAATGGGGTTACTCCTGCGTGGCGTGACATGGTCCATAGGGTCACGAAGAGTCGGACACGACTGAACGACTGAACTGAACTGTGACTAGTTTTAGTCAGCGCTCGAACACACGTGTTGTATGTTTCACTTCTTCTTACATCCTGCCTCCAAACTGCCCTCTTTTCAAAACGACTACATTTCTGGACGTGAATTAGGTGCTTTAGGAATGCTAAAGCAAGCTGTACGGCGAGTGAAGCGTGCTGTGCGAGTCGTACGGCGGCCCTCTCCAAGCTGTTTTCTTCGGAGCCAACTTCTGTCATGTTACTTCCCCGAGGTGTTGCCGACGGCCAAAATGGAAAATAAATTAGGTGATTGCTAACAGTACTGAGCACCGTTAACCGGCATATTTGTAAAATCTTGTCGCGAACAGCTCGAGACTACGCACAAGCAAACAAGAACGTACAGTCCGCGCGGTATCCGCCCCGCCGCACAGCGCGCATACGCGGGCGCTCGGACGGCTGACACACCAGTTGCTGGTGGCGCCCTCTGCGCTGCGGCGCCTCCGTCATCACAAAAGCGGCCCCTCGCTCCCATGCATTTCGCGGCGCGGTCGACACACTGCCCAATCTTCTAGAGCACTATAGCTGTGCTGCCGTCTATGGGCGTTTACATGGAGTTTCCAGACGGCCAGTTCAGCCACCATGGGCGCTCAAAGCATCATGGGCCGGTGAGCTACCGAGTGCAGAACTACAACTTTTGGCCAAAACTAATGCAAAGATAAACGTTGTTCTACCGTAAATAATGCCCTAAGATTGAATATTGTGACTATAAATTGTAAAGAGAGAGAGAAACAGCATGTCAGTGTGATATTTATGAAATATAAGCGATGGCTCTTTCTCCTATTGGCTTAGTTTTGAGCAGCACAAATACCAATATTTCGCACTTAATATGCAAACTTTGAAATAAAAAAACGTTATAAAAATATTTATGGTTGCGCAATCACTTCAGGAAGTTTTTAGTGGCATTTCGGGAAACAGAAACCATTTATTGGCGACGTCTGCTTTTGAGCCTTCGCTACTATGGCTTTCGCGGTCTATGTACGCACCTTCAAATGATGATGATGATGAAAAAGAAACATCGCAGTAACGCCACTCCACGTACCCGAGAAAAACCGACTGTCCCGCAACAAGTAGCACACCGGCCCATGATTCTTAGCGCGCCCATGGTGGCTGAAGTGCAGCGCCCTCAGCTTTCCCTCTAGTTAGTGTAAGGAACTCTATGATGACAACATTGGAACTGATTGGGACGCCAGTTCGCTCGTTGCTTGCATATGGCTAGAGTCCCTAGAAGTATTTGCTAGTCTGCCGTCCGAGCGGGGTTCCCTATAGAACCGGTTGGCCGCTTCCCGGATGAAAGCGCAGGGGGCGCTGTACGCATTCGGAGCGTGGTCGCGTTGTGTACGTGGTGCTGTGGCGGTTGTGCCGTACTGCGAATCTGCGCCGCGCTGATCCGTTGGTAGCGTGGCAAGGCTCGTACACCACGCGCACTTTTTTTTCGCTCGCGAGCCGGAATGTGCGCAAATTAGCTAGCATGTGTGCAAGTGTGCCTTTTTTATGGATATGTGATCGCGTCATGTCCAGAAAACGGGGTAAGCGTGATAGCACGTGTTTCTTGCCCGGGTGCAAGACCGGGTAGCGCTCGTGCAAGATGAAATATGTTCTCTCTTCAGGACACCGAAATACGCAGGGAAGAGGCAAGAGTGGGAGCGCAACATCAAGCGCGGCGGCAAAGGCAATAACATTGTTTATTGTCTCAGCTAGGGCATAAAGGAATATGCAAAACGAAAATTAAAAGGTGTAATAAATGAAAGAAAATAGGCTGGCTGTGTTCTAATAAAATTCAAGAGAGAACGATGATAAGGCCCTTGCGTGCAAGCAATGTACGAAGATGGGTTGCTCGGTGAAATGCCCACTGCCGTCAGGTGCCGATATTGTCGGCTTCAGTGGCGGGCAAACCCACAAGTGGTGAATATCTTCCTCATTATTTTGTGAGTTGCAGACAGGAAATCCTGGACGTTGATTTAAATATCGGTATATATAAATATCGGATGATCCGGATCGGGGTTGCCCTCATATTACTGTAACACGAATAAGCTAGTGTCGACGTTTGTGAGCGACACTTCAAACCCTGCTTTATTGAGCGAAGTTTTAAGACAGGTAAAGGTAATTGAGATTCCACGGGATGTTACGCAACTCACGAAGGATGCCATCTCAACGCTGTTTCCTGACACTCCAAAATACTTGTTGAAACCCTTGCCTCTCAAGAGAAAGGAGCGCAACTTGTACGAGCAAAAACAGTCAGCAGGGAGACCTGCAGAGAAAGAACAAAAGTGCACTGATCCTGAAGCATCAGTGAAGCCAGTTGAAGAATACAGCGGTGGTGGATCGTGTGATGTGAGCCTGCTCCAGGAATGCAGAAAGCTGCATGCCACCGCCACTGGGGACAAATGTCGATCTTTCTGACGTTGAACAATGAACATTCGCCTAGTGCCACTCAAGCGAGGTCGAATCTCCGGAGGCAATTGCCATCGGCGAGTTCTGTTCCATCGCAGTGGTGAAGCTGCCATGAATGCTGCTGTGTGCATTCGAGGAAACAAAGTCAAGGAGATAGCTGTAAAGTCGACAGAAGAGGTAATTAATTTTATTCAGGACATTGCGAAACTCAGCTTGTGTCCTGGCAGCGGATTGAAGCCTATTGCCAAGACCTTTCCCTCCTACAATGGGCGTTACTTAATTTGCGACGAACTGTACCATTATGTCTGATGCAACATGCATATAGCCTGCAAATACTTGCGAAAGTTAACTCAGAACACCCTGTCAAGAAGAAGAAAAAATTAAGAAACAGACTTCTATGTCTCGAGCAGTTTGTCGTACGAAGGACAAGGTGGCAAAGCTGGTAAAAGCTCTCGGTGAAATGAAAATGAACACCTTCAAGGACAGAGTTTGAAAGAAGTGTTAGTGCCCTTCCTCTCAACTAACAGCTGGCTGCTAAAATATGTTTTAGAGGTTGCAAAACGGAAGTCAACAAAAGTGATGGCATATTCTGATGAGTGCACTACTAGGCTTAGTACCAATGCCTATCAGCAGTTTGCCTGAAGCGTGGTGCGATTTGAAGGGCTCGGGTTCCCATCTTGCGTGCTTTAATTGTGCATGCATCCGAAAGTTTCTAGTTCTACATACGTGTTATAACTTAGCTAAACGTCCGAAGAAGTTAAGATGAAACTATAGCGTGAATGAAAACGCCGGCGACAGCGCTCTGTTGCTCGCACACATGGTCCTTGGAGCCTAGAATGTGCGTCTAGTATAGTTCTCCATGCAAGCGCAATTGTTTGCACAAAATCCTGAGAAGTCTTCATTACAATACGGCACGGCGGTAGCTTCAGCAGGATAATAGGGTATAAAAAGCAGCTTCGTTTCTACATCGGCTCGGGCATGCGCGCAAAACTTCGCTCACGAAAAAAAAAAAAAACAAAAAAAAAAAGTCGCATCCGTGGTTATGCCAACAACTCGGCTGCGAATTCAATATTACGACTAAACTGAAATCAAAGACAAGAGCGGCATCGCATGTACAAGGCACCTGACAATGAGCATGCAGCGAATGCATTTCGAAGCGCACGGGCTCGCGCGTCGTCTGCTCCGTCAGCAGTGGCGCACTCCGGTTCACCGCAGCGCCACCGCGGCGATCATTCAGCGGCAGCCCCCGCCGCGGCCGGCGGACGACAGACTAGCCATATTTCTAGGGACCCTAATATGGCCGCCCGCATTGGCCGCCTGCATGGAGTATACGCCCGTGTAATATTCTGCGGTTAAGTACGCGAAGCGACTAATTTCAAAGCTGTTTTTCGGCAAGTGAGTGACAGTGGTTTGTTGCGAAAGGTTTGTTGTTTCTTCATATTTTGTGCCATGCTGTGCATCGGGAAAGTCGATCCGATGCCAGGAGGAGAGCAGTGATGTGTGTGTGAAAGATATTCCACCGTGATCGCGATGAGACTAATTTCAAAGCTGTTATTCGGCAAGTGAGTGGCTGTGATTTGTTGCGAAAGGTTTGTTGCCTCTTCATATTTTGTACCACGCTGTGCATCGTGAAAGTGTTGATCCAATGCCAGGAGGAGAGCAGTGATGTGTGTGTGAAAGATATTCCACCGTGATCGCGATGAGACTAATTTCAAAGCTGTTATTCGGCAAGTGAGTGGCTGTGATTTGTTGTGAAAGGTTTGTTGCCTCTTCATATTTTGTACCATGCTGTGCATCGAGAAAGTCTTGATCCGATGCCAGGAGGAAAGCAGTGATGTGTGTAAAAGATCGCTTGCCAAAAATAAAACTGGCTCGGGGTAACGACGCAAGAGTATCGTTTTTCCTAGAAGCAAGATGTTTCAGTTTAGTGAATTATGCTTATGTGAAGAGATGCTTATCACAGGAGGTTGCAGGATCGTAGCTATCTTTTTCAGTTGGCTCGGGAACTGAAATATTGATTTTGTACATTACTTACGAGTAAGTACACGCCAATGGAGATTTGTTGCATGACATGCTAATTGCAACTATTTATTTTGACACATTGTGCATATTTAAATAACGTCTATAAGTTCAATCAAGCTATACAGTGAAGCCCGAGGCCATCCAAATGCACATCAGCGCTGCCGTCACATGTTTGCTTCCAAATACTTCATCTCGCTATCTGCAAGTGCAACAGAAGGATCACTTTTGTTCACTGTATATATATATGTATATATATATATATATATATATATATGAAGGAAAGAAGCCAACAGTCGGCGAGGCCAAGGAAAGCGTTGGGGATGGTACTTTGTCTTTTTTTTTTTTTTTTTTTTTAATGTTTACTTGGATAATCACAGAAATTAGTAATGTAATCTGTTTAGGGGAAAGATAATTAGACACAAAGTAGAAGAAAAAACAACGTGCCGATGGTGGGATCCGAACCCACGACCTCCGAATAACGCGTCCGGTGCTCTTCCAACTGAGCTACATCGGCCGCTGTCCCCCCTGCTACTTTCTTGGGTATTTATGTTGTCTGTATACGAACCTTGAGAGTGTTCACCAGCGCCACCCTCAGCCATAGCGGCGGACGTGGGACGTCCTTTTGTTACCGCCAGCGTCACTTGGTAAATATGTTTGGCATCATGTGGATGATCAGGAGTCTTAGGTGTAGTCTTGCTGAAGCATCCTTTTTGGTTGTTGTTACATAGTTCTTACTAACCTCATTGAAAGGCCACATTATTTCTGGGATTTCAAGCTAATATTCAGCAAATGAGTGACAATGGTTTGCTGTGAAAGGTTTGTTGCCTCTTGATATTTTGTACCGTGCTGAGCTATGCCTTATGTGGAGGGATGCTTATTATAGGAGGGTGCAGGATAACAGCTATCTTTACCAGCTGGCTCAATTACGGAGGAAAGAATGTAAGCACCCTGGCATTGACATGTTTGCAAGCTAAAGTACTGATTTTGTACATTAGTTGCGAATAAGTACATGCCGATGGCACATAGTTTGCATTAATTTTGTAC
This sequence comes from Amblyomma maculatum, assembly GCA_023969395.1. Classification (NCBI taxonomy): domain Eukaryota; kingdom Metazoa; phylum Arthropoda; class Arachnida; order Ixodida; family Ixodidae; genus Amblyomma; species Amblyomma maculatum. The sequence continues at coordinate 569,845 of JAJIZL010123131.1, forward strand.
TCGAGGTGAACATGATCCAGTATGCTATCACGAAGCACATCACCACATATCGCGCAACTTAACATTATACTGCTATATTTTAGGACAGCTATCTTTTTCCGTCGATAGGGATATTTATGGATCGCTTCTGTATTCATCTTTCAGTTTTTTTGTTTTTTTTTCTGGTGTCCTATGCAGGGACTGACCATCGAATGTACCCCTTATATGTGGGAAAGTACATTAGAAACCTGTTCAGGCGATGAGGAGTGCACGATTGCCAAAGACACATTTCGCGTACAACGTTAGTAACAAGCCGAGGTTGATGAAGAGCTGCCTTGGTGATAATTATGGGGGGTTTGCAGTTTGCATGTTTCATGCAACCAAAGGAGAGAGTGCTGCAGAGATTGGGGGAGCAATAAGAGTGATCGATACAAACACTGTGAAGTCTACATGACATCATAAAAGAAAAATATGTTTGACACTAACAATCGCAAAAGTGGAGCACAGCTCTGCAATAGTGCACGTTAAGGTACTCGACTAATGTGCTCAAGGATGCGCGATCAAATCTCGGCCACGACAGCCGCTTTTTGATGGAGGAAAAAGCAAGGCGCCTGTGTGCTGTGCGATGTCAGTGCACGTTAAAGAACCCCAGGTGGTCGAAATTTCCATAACCCTCTACTATGGCATCCCTCATAGCCTGAGTTGCTTTGGGATGTTAAATCTTATTAACCAAACCAAACTTTCCTTAACCTTGCTAATACCTTGGAGTTCACGTAAGGCACTCACTGAGTGCTCTTGTTAGATGAACATTGTGCACAGAACTTTACATTTGTTATGGCATTGTCAAATATCACATTCCTTTGGTTCAACTGCTTTTCTGCTTGAACGAAATACTTCTAATTCAGCTTTTTCTGTCCTCTCGCATGAGTGATTCGTCAGCAGCATTTGCCTTTGCTCACGTATGCTGCTTTAAGCATACTTCATGCCTGTAGGGGTGGCCAAAAATAATTAGAAAAGCTAGGAATGTTTGGAAGAGGCACTATTTTGAGGTTTATAAATATATAATTGCCTTGTCCCACAGCACTTGCTGTGGGGTGGGACATCAGAAAGACTGCTAATTTTTACATATGCACAGTAAGCCAGTTACTGCTGGTATGTGCATTCATTCTTTCAAGGATTCTCAGTATATTCTATTCTTGTTCTACAGAGCCACCAAGTTCTTACTAGGATCCCATAAGTGGTTATACCCAAGAATGCATGAACCTGGAGCTTTCCTTTACTCACTTTACTTTCGGACTACTCGCAATAATTGTAATAGAGGTGTTCACCATATGGCTAATCATAAATGACAATTTTCTTTTCAGAGGCTGTCGTGCCTCTCTATTTTCTGCCTACACATGTGTCCTGCATGAAGGGATAGAAACTAAGGTGCGTGGCATTTCTCGGCACTTCAAGAAAGCTTTTGTGGTTCTCCAAGGGACAAGGACTGAGCATTGTAAGACACGCACTTACAGCATGAGTTATGCAAAAACAAAACAATAAAAGATCATCCAGCAGCACTGTATCTTTGAAAAGGTATTTATTCTGGACAGATTTACAACTGCAGACATATCTAGTGGTGATGAAATTGTCCCTGAAAGGCAGCTGTCTGCTGCTTGAAATACAACTTTGGCTATAAAAGAGAATAAACAGCACTGTGAGCCACAGTCAACAAGCCTTCACCATGTAAGTATTAATCATGTTTGTCTAAGGACAATATTTCGGTGATAACGCACATCCACTGTGGAGCAAAAACACATGCTTACACAAAGTGATTATCTGCACTGTCTAGGCATCAATACATTTGCATCCTTAAAAGGTGCCATTCGGCCCCTTTTATTACAACAACAATGGCAGTGCCCCTTACAACATAATCACTTCTTTTGTGCCAAGTACAGTACCATATCAACCAACAAGGAAGTGTTTGAGCTGTAGTTCTATTAAAACATTTCTCAAGTCTTAGCACTTTTTCATGCAAGATATATAGTACTCGGCAGGCTTGCAACTGCCTACAGAAATCCTGTCAGTGCAAACTGTTAACATTTATTTACATGCAGTCTGAACCAACTGCTTTTCTTTAAGCTTGAAGCAGACTAGCAGCAAGATGGAATATTTAAATGAGTAGGGACAGAAAATTTTGTCCCATCTGTTCATATGTTTAAATACAAGAATTATAGTTAAACTGGTAATCTCATCCTGCTTCTGTTTCAGCAGCTGCAGGAGTCAAGATAATGTTGGAAACTTGTAATCAAGTGCTACTTTTTGGCGTCTTTTGCTCCAACTTGTAGGCCTGCCTATCCCAAAAGTTGGTAGGGCAACAAATGAATAGGCAGCAAATTTTTCGATGCTTCATGTGACGAACATTAAACTGTGCTCAGCTGGTCTCAGTTACCACAGCTAACTGGTGGCTCTTGAGGCAAATTCCTTGCACAATCTGATAACTTGTACATTATCATAAGAGCTAGCAGCCAAATGAGGCTTTGAATGCAGTTAAGCTCACATATAATAAACCTGACGGTCACATTGATTTTGCTTGTATCCGAAGTTTGTAGTAAGTGGACTTGCTTTTTTACAGTCAAAAAGCAAAGATCAGAAAAAAGTGGCATTAATTCTTTGAAGAGTGTATTGCACACGTTTATCCTTTCAAATTTCATACTATCAAGCTGCTTTCTAAGCTCTCAAGCTGTACGGATTATCCGCTTCAGGGATGTGAGAAGCAATTGGAGCATCAGTGGCAGATGGTGTAGAAGGTTGGCTTCAAACCTCAACTAAGTTATACGGATCCAGTGACAAAGCTATTACAAGGCATGTCTATGCAGAATGCTCAGTGCGAGTTACTTTTGTTTTAACTGCTCCAGTGACAAATTTGCCTCCAAATTAGGATACACCTTCCTGTAAATACTTTGACTTTGATGTAACATCTGCGTGGAAGTAGAGCCACTTAGACCTAAAAACAAGGTGGAAACTTGCACTTTATCTGAAAACCGTCAGATCATGTCAGATTTCAGTCTTCGTTAATTCGTGTGCACTGCCCGCTAGACACCGAAGTGATGCATCTATCTGTGGTCTGCGTACTGTCTACATATGGCAGCAGTGCAGCAGGCAGATATATGATTGTGCAGACAATGCAACTCTAACATGACTGGGTAGGCCATCAAGTCGTACCATGCAACCAGTATTCAAACTTATCAGATTGCTCTCATTAGTGGATGACTGGCAGTGTGCAGTAATTTAGTTTTCAACACAGCCCCTATTGGGCACTTACATTTCTCGTTCCACCATAGACACTTTTCCCAACTAGCATATGTGCATGCACTAGAAGCCCTTCTAGCTTGTCGGGGCACACTTTGACCGGTAGCAAACAGCCAGTGGTAAACTGCCAATTCAAAACACATTTTTACTGTTTTTATTATTTCTGGGGGGGGGGGGGGGGGGGGGGGGGTTTGGGGTTTGGAGAGTGTTTTTGTTTTCCTCGCTCCCTAGAAAAAGAGTGTGCTCTTTGATTTTGGGGGCGAATTTATGGGGCCTCCTCATTCGTTAACATAGTGGTGCAGCCACAGTTCCCTTTTTTTCTTCAAAATGCAATGCCATAGCCCTAATACAGACAAATTGTTTTGGTAGTCCTGCCCTCTTTGTGATAAGCAGGTGTTTTGTTATAGCTGCAGCTGTTCTAAGCAGGTTAACTGCTGAGCTAATTGATTGTCAGACATAATTGCAGGGAATTCAGCACAACACTCACACAAGAAATAGGCACCCATGGTGTCCTCTTTCTTGTGTGACTGTTGCGCTGAATTCCCTGTAATTAGTTCTAAGCGGACTTGACTGTATTTTGCTTAAAAATATTTTCATTACCCTAACTACCAGTTAAAGGGCCCCTGAAACGGTACTTTCTCCTAATATTCTAGTGGATGAACTTCATAGACGTGGGTTTTTATTAAAGCCAAATTCGGAAGCTTTGTATGAAGCCAATAATGTACAAATAATTTTCAAAAAGTGCTCCTGGTGACCGCTCACAACCGATTATTGCAACACGTTCCCTCTGCGAAAATCTTCCATGTGAAATCATCGAGGCTAGCTGGGTGCGCCCATTCACTGGTGGCTCCGAAGTGACAGGGGCAGAATGGAGAGTGGTGGGGTGAATTCATGGCTTGCTTTCTTCATTTTTTTCTTCCGCGCTGGCGTGTGTCGAGTTAAGGGGAGAAAGTAGGAGCGTCGTTTTTTATTGCCAATATTTTCGGTGTTAGTGACGCTAGGTTAAAAATTTTTGCATTGAGGAGAGGATTGATAGCATACTATTACTCGCGTGCGTTTTCTAGATTTTGTATTTAACAGGGATGGGCAAGATACTTCAAACAAGTATCTTCAATACTGATACTCAATACCTTGAAAAATTGTATTTCCGATACCGATACAAGATAACGAACCGAAATCGATTTCCGATACAGATACTCGATACTGTGACTTTGATACTTCGATACATCTCTGAAATTCCAATGTGATAAAGGCGGTAATATTATTAGCGAAGCTGGAAAATTTTACCATGCTTTCAAGAACTTTCAGTGGTATATATATCACAGTTTTTGTTTCTCTGAAAGGGCTTAAACAAATTTGATAGCTCAAATTCATGAAGCTCCGCTGTCCGGGCAGCTGGCCTTTTCAGAACGTCACATATTGAATTGAAGCCATGGCTACAAAACTTCCACAAGCAGCCTAGCGAACAATTTCTTTAAGGTAGTGCACTTCATACGAACCACCCTGTGAGCACTAGTCACTAACTAGTTCTAATTAGCAATTAGTCATAACAAAATAGTTATGAGTAATGATCTGGAACTTCTTTTGTGGCTTTTCATTTCATATACTACACGTTAATTACCCGATGGCCCCCTCCGTTTCCTCTTTACTATAACGCTCAATGCTGCGTGAGTTTGGGGAACTGAGCAGGCATCTTGATATTAGTGCAATAGCAGACTTTTGAAGCTCGCATTCTGTGCTAAAAGCTAGAGGATAACAAAATAAAATGGCTGAACGTTTTCTGAAATAGCTGCGCCATGTGGGCGTTCTGTAAACGAGGTGAACGAGATAAGCATCTCTATATAATTAATCGAGCACGCCGCACTGTTACATTTGATGAAGGAGCCCTTTACCAGAAGATAAGAGTGAAGTATAGCCGCGTCGACTCAAGTATCTTGAAGGTAGTTAACAAAGTCAAGATTCACTAAGTGAGCGTCTGGGTTATATAAAAGATAAAGTTGTTGTTTTTAAGAGAGAGTGGATAATATGACGTCAATCAATTCGCATATTTCAAAAACAATTTAACAGTTTATTGCTTTATGAAACAAGGGTATCTTCACAAGATTTATTCACATTTCGCTCAAATGTTTTTGGCAAAAAAAATTCTTTCACCATGTATTTGTTATTCAAATTCATGTGCTGGAAAAGTGCAGTTACATAGCTTTTACGTTGTGCATTTCTTATTATTTTAGACGTAATAGTTTTTTACAGAAAAAAGCCTAGTGGAAGAAAGATGTTTGTTTCAAATCAAACGCTGTAAACGACAAGATTGGCAACTGCATCGTGCCCAACTGAGGCCTTAGACGCTCATGTTCTTGCCGCCAAACAAAGCCGACATGGGAACCTCAAGGGTCTGAAGAGCTATGGTAGTGAATAAGTTACTGCGTTCATCAGCGCACTGAGCATGCTGCTTGACAAGAATCACATGCCTCAGAGACGGACAAGGAGGCAGATTTTAAAGGGTGGAAGAGCAGCTAGGGATGAAGTGCGCATGGTCCCTACTCCCTGTTTGTCTTCTTAGCTGTTTATTTTGTTCTTTGTTTCTGCGCGTCTGTTAACGGCTTAGGGGCTTCGTGGTACGCACTCGGTGCTCACAAGTAAACAACCTCATGAGCGCCTACTTGCAATTGGCTCCTTCAGTTTTAAAGAAAGGAAATATGGATAGATGGAGGCTAAGGAGACTGGGCGTTTGAAAGAAACTTCTAGCAGGAGGGAATTCAGTATGCACTGCAAGCAAAGATGCCTCCCGGCTTGTACTAGCACCTGAGTGAGCGCAGTCAACCAAATGTCTGGCACACAGTGGTTTCACTATTTTGTGGAGTATCGAGTATCATTAATATACACGATACACCAAAAATGTATTTTCAATACCAATACTCCGATACTTTAATTTTCAGCACTCGATACCTGATACTGATACACAAAATGTATCTAAAGATAGTATCAAAGATACATGTATCTTCAATACTGCCCATGACTGGTATTTAACCTATTGAGAGCATTTACGGTGTTTCTAGTGGAGCGTTAATATCCGTTTTTTTTTTTCTAATACCATGCTGAGGGCGAGACAATAATATGTTTTTAATACAAAAGGTAAAATGTTTTTGCAGCAGTTTATGCAGGAGTTTTGAAAAAATAATATGAAATTGATATAGACTGGCAGCTAGCGCATTGATTTTTTTATCGCTTTTAAAACCTGCTAATGCTCCAGCAGTTTGCATAGTCTTTCAGAAAAGTACATCCGTTCAGAAAGAAAAGAATGTGTTCCAAATTGGTTCAAATGAGATGTACAAAAATGTGATAGGCTGAATTTTGAAAACAATGTCCCATGTGGTGCTCTTTTCAAGTAACTGTGGTATTTTTTAGACTTCCTGTAACTGTATGTTCTCAGCTTGCTGCTCATTTGTACCAAATTTCATGGTCCAATGTCTTGTTGCAGGAGGACAAATTTATTTTTATTCCCATTCCATGCCTTAAATTGGTGAGGTTTCTACGGATAACTGCTTGACATTACAGAATGCAAGGCCATATTATTCATTCTGTGTTTGCTGCAGGACAAAATTTTAATTTTAGACATAGAGTGACTTCAGCTGTAACTTCCAGTTGCCAACTTAATCAGGATGCACACACACAACTGGTCTTGTGGCCGTATCCAGAATGTCACAGGTTGGTTGAAACCTACTTTCGGTTTGTTTCCTGGTTTCAGCTATCTTAAAGTACTTATACTTCGAATGTTCTTTTTTACCAGAAATTAGGGACACTAAGTAATGTGATGTAATTATAGACTCAAAATGCTAAAAGAAACACTTTTAATTTCAGTATGGCTCAGTAGAGACAAGAAAGCTTTGCTTGTAATGCGAGACTACAAAGAAAATCAGAAAAATAAATACTCTTAACTGGGATACAAAGCAACTACTGAAAGCATCGGCTAGTTCATTTCAACTTCTAACCATGTGCTAAAATTTTTAACGCAACAGATTCCAGCACTGCGTGGCCTTTGGAAAGAAGAAAATTCTCCCACGTGCTGCTTGCCAAATGCATATACAAAACAGTGTATCAGCACAACAATGTGATACCTAATGAAAGCGAGCACCTTTTTTGTTTGCACCTTTCTTTCTATGTCAACCGACTCCTTCCAGCTGTTGTGTGCCTTTTCTTTTGTGTCGGGTTCTGTCAGAGAGACGCTTTGGCAACTGGTCTTCTGGTGAGTATCCCATATCCCCTAACATGCTGATCGTTTTCTCATGCTGGGCGCACAAACCTGCACACAGTCTACGACACATATGTGCAACTCTGTGTGCGTGGTTGCGATTTTATTGCGTACGTTTCATTCATTTCTGGTGCCTTCATTTGATGCGCAGCCATACAGAGTGCTGGGAGAGACTGAGGACAGAGTGTGTGGACAAGCAGTCGACGAGCAATGGAAGTGTGCGTGCGGTGCGCGAATGTTCAGATGTCCGAGCAATGTGTGTGATCTTGCTAAGTGTATATTTTTAGATTTGTAAATAAGTTTTTTTGGCATCCCTACAGCAATTATGCATTGTATAAGCAAGCATAATGTGTCAAAACAGGCTTTGTGGCATGTCTTTTGAACTGTTAACATAATAGTAGAGCTACTATTTCCCTAAGTCGCTCAGCAAGTCTGAAAGTGTCAATACTCACTTTTGATTGCACGTGAGGACTTATTTAAGGTAACATGTTCTAGCTAGGCCAGATTAACCTCCAGTTCGCTCGAAGGTGATAATGTGACAGCTTCAAAACTGCACAGAGTTCGACAAGAATTTTCTCAATGGTGACTAACACAACTCATTAACTGCTTCTCCTCTATTCATATATATTGCCCTCTTGTTTAAAAGGCTGCATGTGAAACTTAGGTAAGAGGTATGCCTTTTTGCAAATACTGGTAAGGCCTCTGAAATATCTCACTTACTCATTACACACACTGAAATACATAGTGACATTCAGTAGTGCCCCAGGTGTCAGTATTGTCACTGACTTTATTTAATACTGCTTTCAACCCCCCAGCATAGTGTGTACACAGCATCCCTGCAATTGTTTTGTTATATGCTATTGACATCACGGTGTGGAGCCCTCACCAAGATCTGCTCACTCAAGAGGGTGCCCTCCTATCAACCTTGGATACTTTCTCTCATTAGGCTTCGGCCTTCAGCTTTGTGTGTGCAAAACTACATGCACGTCAATTGCCAACAGCTGGGTTGGTTGGTTGGTAAACATTTATTAAAACAGTCAAGGGGGCGAAGGCCAAGATCTAGGGGTCGGCCAAGACTCCTTGGAATCTGGCAGCCACTAGAGCAAGACCGATGAGCGCTTGTTGGTCGTCCAGGGTAGAGCTGAGTAGACGAGCCTCCCAGGTATGCTGTGTGGGTGTTGGCGTGTGTCGTCGTGGACAAGTCCAGACCATATGAAGGTCTGCTGGGATACTGCAGTGTTTACACATCGGCATATACCGTTCAGGAAATATATTGTTACGTGGTGGCATGACAAGCGATGGAACACGACGACACAGAACGACGTGATGACGTGACGATGAAATATGCTTTTATGGCCAGCGGGCCTGGCGTGAGCGCTCCGCCCCGCGCCACTGCCCGCTTCGTCATCTTCGTAGCAATATTATGAACCTTTTAGGATTGGGGAAAGTGTCCGTCTGGAGTTGGCGCTATATGACGGCCTTTGTCTTTGTAAGTTCGTGGTGTGGACCTGGATAGAGTTGCCGAGCAAGACAATAGTGTTGGAGCAGGTCGCGTGAAGTGATTATGGTGTCCTTCCTGACCAAGGCGGGCATGTTGAGGGCAGGATGATAAGCTGCTCGGAAAGTGAGCCCTCGAGCTAGCTCATGTGCTTACGCTTGAGACCCATGTGGGCTGGAGCCCATATCAGGAGGGTCAGGTGTTTAGGAGGATTTGATATGAGTACGCAAAATGGTACGGCTGAAATACAGCCATGAGTAAAAATAAGAATGGCGCACTGTGAGTCACTTATGACTACTTTAGCTTTAGGAGTGGAAAGCAATAGCTACTTCCTGCGCTGTAGAGATATGTGAAGTGCGTACGGAACAGGAGGCATGAAGAGCCATGTTCTTATCTGTGGCAACCACTGTTGCAGCAGTCCGAGTAGGATGGTCTGCCGCGTCTGTGTAAAGTATGCCAAGTCGGCCAGCATATCGCTGTTGGAGTGACGCAGCCCGAGCTTCTCTGCGATCTAGATGATGATTTGGTTAGTGGGGTTTAACGTCCCAGAGCAACTCAGGCCATGAGGGACGCCGTAGTGGAGGACTCCGGAAATTTTGACCACCTGGGGTTCTTTAATGCGCACCGACATAGCACAGCACACGGGTGCCTTGCCTTTTGCCTTCGTTGAAAAGCAGCCTCCTCAGCCAGATTCAATCCTTGGGTACAGCAGTCGAGCGCCATAACCACTGAGCTATCAAGGCAATATATTTGTTCATGACTGTTTTCAAACACCTTGCTGTGGACACCTGCAAAGATCAGTATGATACCTATCAGTATGACCAATGAGCTCCTTTGCTTCTGCAGGGCCAAAATATACTGCATTTAAGTGCTGTACACAAGAAAATTATTGGAATTGCAATGCAACTATCAAATTTAGTCAGAGCTGTCCACTTGATAATGGAGACTACTAAAATCAAACCTTTGGGCTTGTTTATGCCACAACTAATAGCGCTTTTGAGATATGCCGACAATTGCTTCTGCATTCTACACAAAAGCATCGCAAGGTTTTCAAACATCTGATTTCTCCTGAAGAACAACTGCAAGTAGGGCATTTCTGCATCCTGAGTAGAGAAGGAATAGAGAAGGTGGATGGCAATAATCTATTTTAGGTGTTCTCTTAGAATGTGGTTCTCACTGCTTATTTTTTGTCTTCTGAAACAAATGCACACTGGAAGAGAATCTTTATCTGTTCTCTCAGTAGTTCACAGTGAACCAGTGGCACATGTAATTTAGCCACTTTGCAAGAAATAGCTACGGCAATATGGGAAGCTTTGGTAATTAATTGAAAGTGGTGAAGAGAGATCTTGAATGAAGTGGCTACCAAGAACTGTTTTCAGCATGATGACACAACAAAGTGAATGATGCAAGCACGAAGGAAACCAAAGACAAAACACAGAAATATGCTCATTTTTCTAATTGACAAATGTTGGCAATATTGTTCTAACTTTCTGGACAGCATGACACACTTATATGAGCACCTCATACGACACTAATAAATATGAAAAGGAAGGCTTGACCAAATTGGTCAAAGTGAAATATTTGACACATCAAATTTCCCAGTCTTGTTTACACAATTCTGTTTAACAGCTGGCCTTCAGCAATACCAGAAATAATGTGGCCTTTCAATGAGGTTAGCAAGAACCATGTAACAACAACCAAAAAGGATGTTTCAGAAAGACTACACCTAAGACGCCTGATCATCCAGATGATGACAAACATATTTACCAAGTTTTATCTTTTCAACGAAGGGGGGGTACTGCGCTAAAAAACACACGGACAAATGAAGTAGTGGACAGGACGTGCGCAGACTCAAAACTTAATTTTAATGGCTGAAAGGTGACATATATACAGTGAACAAAACCGATCCTTCGGTTTTGTTCAGATTGTGAGGTGAAGAATTTGGAAGCAAACATGTGACGGCAGCGTTGATATGCATTTAGATGGCCTCGGGCGTCACTCTATAGCTTGATTGAACTTACAGACATTATTTAAATATGCGCAATGTCAAAATAAATTGTTGCAGTTGGCATGTCGTGCAATAAATCCCCACTGGCGTGTACTTATTCGTAAGTAATGTACAAAATCAACTTTTCAATTCCCGAGCCAGCTGAAAAAGATAGCTACGATCTTGCAACCTCCTGTGATAAGCATCCCTCACCATAAGCATAGCTCACTAAACTGAAACATCTTGCTTCTAGGAAAAACGATACTTTAGCGTCGTTACCCAGGGCCAGTTTTATTTTTGGCAAGCGATCTTTCACACACTTCACTGCTCTCCTCCTGGCATCGGATAAAGACTTTCTCAATGCACAGCATGGTACAAAATATGAAGAGGCAACAAACCTTTCGCAACAAATCACAGTCACTCACTTGCCGAATAACCGCTTTGAAATTAGTCTCATCGCGATCACGGTGGAAGATCTTTCACACGCATCACTGCCCGATCAAGACTTTCCCGATGCACAGCATGGCACAAAATATGAAGAGACAACAAACCTTTCGCAACAAACCACTGTCACTCACTTGCTGAGCAACAGCTTTGAAATTAGTCGCTTCGCGTACTTAACCGCAGAATATTACACGGGCGTATACTCCACGCAGGCGGCCAATGCGGGCGGCCATATGCAAGCAACGAGCGAACTGGCGATGGCGATGGCGATATGGTCGTACCCTTTTGAACGGGCGATCACCCAGTGGGATCTGACCAGAAAAAAAAAAAAAAAAGAAAAAAAAAAAAAACACAAAAAAAAAAAAAAAAAAAAAGGAAAAAGGAGAGTCCAGATGTTAGTTCACTCCACGTCTTTACGCCGCTCTGGCCGCACTGCTCCTCGTGTCCACCAGAACTCCAGGCGTCTCTTCGTACATTCCACGACTGCACCAAGGGATAACACTCCGCTCCCCTCTTCATGTGACGCCGCGGCCCCGTCGGTGCTTCCCTCTGCCGTGTCAGCCGTGTTGCCTGCGAAGCCAAGGGCGACCGGCAGCGACGCCGTGCGAGGGGCGGGAGAAATCGCAACACATCCAAGTGTCACGTGCTCCACAGTTTCCTCCTCCGCTCCGCAGAGGGCGCAGTCGGATACGCACTTGCTAGTGAACCTAGATCGCCACTGCCGCGTCCTCAAGGCTCCACACCTGGCTTCAGCCAGTAGCCCGCTCCCCACGGAGTTGTCATACCATGGTTCAGGACTAATCCCTGTCTTCTGCGCGCTGTACAAAGACAGGGATGACTTCTCCTTTGCCCTGCGCATCCACTCAGCTGTCTCAGCTTCCTTCACCTTCAGCTTGAGCTTCTTCCCCTGGCTCACCGCCGGTACATCCGATAGGCATACTGTTGGCAGAAGGTACCGTCTCTGCAGCCTCGCTAGCCGCCTTGTCCACTTCGTTGCTATTCCAGCATACACCAGGTGGATTAGCGTCTGATGTGCCAGGTTACTTGCCGGGAGGCGCATCAGTCGGTCCTCATATTTTGCTTTGGCCGCCGCCTCTCTCGCTGAGAAAGAGGACCATCCGACCTCGCCCTGGGTTCCCTCCACCGCTATGTGTTTGGGCACCCCTAAAGCCACCCGGCCGACTGCCCTCTGCTGTCGCTCAAGAAACTCCCGGGTGCCGGCGGAGATGCACAGAACTGCATTTGAGTATGTTAGCGCTGGCACCGCCACCATTTTCCATAGGGCTCTCGTCACCTCGTAGCGGTTAAACGCCCAGAGCGACCGACGGCCCAACATACCCCTACAGCGTGCCGTTTTCCCCCGCATTTCCCTCTCGTGCGTCCCAATCAGTTCCAATGTTGTCATGACAACGCCGGATGTGACGTTCAAGACAACCAGCGCGACTAGCGGCCAGTGCGGCTATGTACGCTGAGAAGTAAATACATACGCGACCGGCCGTGCCCTCATGCTGCTACACCTCATGTAGCAGAAAAGAGGGGGCGAACGTTTCTGGCAGAAGGTTTGAGTTGTTTGAGGGTTCCTTTGTCCGTGTACAACTAAGCAGCGCAGCATTTACGAGAAGATGCTCCAACTAGCCCAGTCCCAAGCACTTCTTAATCAGGCAAGTACCCCAAACAAATTTGGTATTAAAAAATGCTAGCAACAAAATACCATTTCTGTGCAAAATTTGAACTGCCAGAATTCCGCGGTTTAGCTGGGTGAAGCATTCTACATCGCGCTTCTAATTGTGCAACACGCTATAATATTATAAGTACTGAGCAATTTTCTCCCCGGCCATTTCTGCTGAATCCAAGTTTCTTGAACTACGGCCAGTGCTTACCAATCAGCTGTCGATGGTCTCGTTGCCTGGCTAAGCCGTCACCGTTAGTAGTTGTAAGATTTATATAATTATTGTGTATACATTGTTGTGCAAACAATTATTGTCTGATTTAAGTCTAGATAACGAAACATGCTTTCACCAGCGAAGCAATCAGCGTGAGCACGCAAAAATTACGGAGAAATACAAGCATTTTGAAAGCCTGCTTGTGCAGACCTACTATACATGGGGCTGTGGTATTTATTATTGTCTTGTGTAGAAAGAGAGACAGTGAAAGGCTGTTGCAGGGACACAAATTAACAGCATTTTTCTATACTCTGGGTCAGAGTGATGAAATATTCACTTCAGGACAGCTGTTTTTCATCTTTCATTGTATATATGCATGCCAAGTAGAAAAGCTGGCAGCTGAGATACATGGCGTAAAACCAAATTTTGCTGTTCAGCAAAGCAGTTTTATAATGTCCCAGGTGATGCTAAATGTGTTCATTCAAAAATTAAATGAATGCATCTACATAAGCTACTTGTGATGCAATGCAAGGTGCTGCATACATGAAGTTTGTGTTATTTTCATTCGCTGTGTGGCCTTCAGATGAAAAACAAGGTGCTGGTGGCCATTGGCTATCTCAAGAAGTGCAGAATTCTGCAACATAGGCAAAGGCTGGCTTAGCTATAGCAGCTTTAATGTCTAAGGGCAAGAAGTATGAATCTTGCCGAGGCAATTGATTTTTGTGCTCTGTACTATGCATTTTCTTACAGCTTGCTATTACTCACCCACAGGTCTATTGAAGCTCATTTCTACAGCCTGTACTAGGCATTTTTGTCACAATTTACTATTCCTCACTCCCAGCCATGCTTGGAGGTCATTAATCACATGCTGTAAAAAATTGCTACAAATGTTCTGCTGATGAAAGTAATATGAGGTGTAATTACAGTATGAGAACGGTTTCCCATTTCCAAGAATCTTTGCTCTTTCATGGCTGTATAATAAAGACTAGTCAATTTTATCTTTGGAGGAGGAGGAGGAAAAACTTTATTGTGCGAAGCATTCGAGGCACGCAGGCCTCCTGGGTCTCCGCACGACCCCACTCCCGATCTAAACGTTCATGTAATGCTGATCTGTGACGTATGCGGCCCGGCTGATGACAATCTTCTGCCTAACCGGGTCCGCTGACCAAAAGGAGGTCTCCCAGTCCTCCCAGGTTCGGAGAGGCACCGGCCCGGCGGGGGGAGGAGACACCGGGCAGGATAAAAGAATGTGAGTAAGGTTGGCCTTGGGGTGGGAACACAAAGTGCATATGGGGGATACCGGTTTTAATTTGGAAAGTAGAGCTGGTATCGGCAGCGTTCATGTCTGCAGGCGACGCCAGATTGACTCTTCTCTGGTATTGAGGGATGGGTGGGGTAATGGATAGATGAGGCGCTCAGCGCGAGAGTTTGCAGTGAACTCAGCAAACAAGTGCATACGCTCCTTCGAGAAATCCCCCACGAGGTCCGCCTGTGCCCGGTTTCTAGACCCTCTGGCTAAGGAGTCGGCGGCCTCGTTGCCGGGATTTCCTGAGTGCGCAGGCACCCAGATGAGCTCAACACGTCGGGAGAGGTGGGGGGTGTTCATGTGCAGCAGGCAGTGCGCCGGAGGATGAACCCGGCCCCTGGCATAATTTAGAATGGCAGTTTTTGAATCACTAAGTACATAACTGGCATCTGTGTATGCCAGAGCAATAGCTATAGCGGTATCCTCGGCTTCCTCGAGGGTGGTGCTTGAAGGAAGCTCGAAAGTTAGGGGGGAAATGTGGGGGTTATGTACAACCGCAGTGGCTCCGTTCTCATCGCAGGCGGCATCCACCCAAACTGCATCGGGCTCATTCCCGTACCATTTGTGGAGCGTTGCCGCGCGCGCCTTCCTGCGACCTTGGTCATGGCGGGGGTGCATGTTCCGTGGTAATGGCTTGGCATAGATTGAGGTGTAAATGTAGGTAGGGAGTGTTCTTAGGGATGCATTGTTTGTGGGAATAGTGATGCCTAGCTTACTGAGTATGTGTCGTCCGGTAGTTGTAGCGGCGAATCTGAGGTATTGTGCTTGTAAGTGGGCCTCTCGAAGCTCTTGTATTGTGTTATGGACTCCGAGTTCGAGTAGTCTCTCGTTGCTAGTGCTTTTCGGTAATTTAAGTGCTGCCTTTGTTGCTTGCCGAATTAAGGAGTCTATTTGCTGGACCTCATTGCATGCATGATAGTTTGAGGTATGATGTTGCATAAAGAATTCGGCTAAGGGTATAGGCGTGCACTACGTGCAGCGTGTCCGCCTCTCGGAGCCCATGTGCGCGTCCTGTCACCCTTTTTATGAGTTGCGTGGTGTTTGCAATAGCTTTTTTGAGCCGCCTAATTGTGTCTGTTTTTTCCATCCTGTTGCAGGTATAATCCTAGAATGCGGATGGTACGGACCTGGGGTACCTGTCTTCCCTGAATTCGGATTTCTATGGCGCTTTGGTAGGTCTGTCCTTCAGGAGGTATAATTAGTAATTCCGATTTTTCTGGCGAGCACTCTAGTCCGATTGTTGCAGTGAGCTTAATTATCGTATCTGCTGCCGTTTGTAACGTGTCTTCGATTTGACCGTCTGATCCGTATGTTGTCCAGAGTGTGATGCCATCGGCGTATAGAGTGTGACCGAGGGGAGGGATTTTCTGTAGTTCTGTAGTTAAGGGGATAAGGGTGGATGGATGGGAAAACATTTATTTCATCGGCTTTATGAGGTTCAGTTTGATTGCTGGCCGCGCCAGATGGCCGCCAGTTGCGTCCTGTCGGCGATCTCTTCGGCCCACTCAGTGACCCGAGCCTGGATGGCCGGGTCCGAGCAGCACAGCACGGCCTCCCACTCCTCCAGAGATGGAGCTGGCAGCAAATCGGCGGGTGGCGGATAGGCCGCGCACCCCCATGTAATGTGGTCTAAAGTAGCGTCGACGCCACACTCTTTGCATTCAGGGTCAACCTGCTCTTTGAATACATATGAATAAACTTTGGGGCAGGGGAAGAAGTGGGTTTGTAGCTGACGCCAGAGTATCTCCTGGGCCTTGCTTAATGAATTGTGTGGTGGAGGGAAGATGCGCCTTCCCAGGCTAAAATGGCGAGTTATATCATGGAACGAGAGCAAGCCCTCCCTCGCGCCCGCGGGAAACGAGGTGCTCACCGCCTGGCCGACGAAACCTCGGGCATGTTCGTGAGCCTTCTCGTTCCCGGGATTGCCCGAGTGAGCCGGAACCCATACCAGTTCTATTGTCCTACCAGGGACTGGACGGTAGCTTTTGAGGATATTCCTGGCGGCAGCCGACAGATGGCCCCTCCCGAAATTCCGTACGGCTGTTTTGGAATCACTGACTATAACATCTGCTTCGGTAGAAGCGATAGCCAGCGCGATGGCTGCTTCCTCTGCAGCCTCAGAGGTTCTGGTGCGTACAGTAGCTGAAGCTAAGATTTTGGTAGGCATGAACTCACGGGCCCCAGTCACCGCACAAATCGCGAAACCGCGGTCCGTTTCTTCATATTCGGCCGCATCTACGTAAGCAACCAAATGGTTTCCTTTGTATTTGGTGTGTAGTGCACGTGCGCGTGCTAGTCGCCTGCCTTCTTGGTGAATGGGGTGCATATTCTTAGGGAGGGGCTTGATAACAAGCTCCTTCCTGATTGCTGTGGGTATTTGGCTGGGATCGTCCGCCATGGGTTCGGCATTGATGCCTAGCCTCAGCAAAACAAGCCTCCTGGCTTTGGTGCGCGCCAGTCTGGAGTACTGCGCTATTAAATGCGCTTCCTTGAATTCATCAAGTGTGTTGTGCATTCCAAGAGCTAAGAGCCTATCGGTTGAGGTGTTTCTCGATAGTCCTAGTGCTGTCTTGTAAGCTTGCCGGATAAGACATTCAACCTTTTGCTTTTCGTCTTGGTAAAGGTGCAGATAGGGCAGGGTGTAGACTAGCCTGGTGATGACGAAAGCCTGAATGAGTCGACAGGTGTCGCGTTCTTTCATGCCCCTCCTCTTGTTGGCTATTCGCTTGATTAGTCTGGCTGTTTGGGTGACTGTTGGGGTCAGTTTATCTAATGTTCCTAAATTTCTGTGGTTACTCTGAATGAACATGCCTAGGATTCTGATGGTGTCTACTTGTTTGATTGGCAGTCCTTTGAGCTCTACCCTGATTGCAGGAGGCGGAGGTCTGTTCTTTCGATTGGGGCCTTCTAGAACTACAAGGAGTTCGGACTTAGAGTGTGAACATTCAAGACCCGCCGTTACAGCGTAAGTCTCAATGGTGTCAACTGCTTCCTGAAGCACACTTTCTATTTGGGCATCACTTCGCCTGTTCACCCACAGGGTAATGTCGTCCGCGTAAAACGTATGCTGTAGCCCCTGGATGGCGAGTCTGGGGGGCAGTGTTATCAGTGCAATGTTGAAGAGGAACGGCGACATCACAGAGCCTTGTGGTGTTCCCTTTCCGCCCAGAGATATGGGGTCTGATTTGATCGCGCCGAGAGTGAGCTTGGCCGTCCTGTTCGTAAGGAAGGACCGGACGTACCCGAAGACTCTCTCCAGGATTCAAAAGCGAGAGGTTTTCTAATATCGCCTCATGCGAGACGTTATCGAAGGCTTTACAGAGATCAAGCCCAAGTATTGCCCTCGTTCCATGACAGTACCTGCGATCCATAACATTCCTCGACAGCTGGATCATGACATCCTGCGTGGAGAGGTTGGGTCTGAATCCTATCATGGTTGAGGGGATGAGGTCGTTGTCCTCTACATAACCCTGCAGCCTGTTGAGAACGACGTGCTCCATTAATTTGCCTAGGCACGACTTTAACGAAATGGGTCTTAGGTTTTCTATGTTAAGCTTCTTCCCTGGTTTTGGTATGAATGTCACTTTGGCATGTTTCCATTCTTGCGGTACCTCTCCTTTCCTCCAGTAGGTTTTCATGAGGTCAGTTAGGGCCGAAACTGAGCCGATATCTAGGTTCCTGAGGATTTTGTTTGAGACGCCGTCTGGTCGCGCCGCCGAGGTCGTCCTGAGTTGTCCTATCGCGTACAACATCTCCGCTTCCGTAAAGTCTTCGTCCAACTGTTCATTGGGGAGTCCTCCATACATAGGGAGTGGGCTAGTGCTAGGTGTCGTGTTCAGGTACATTTGACATAGTGCGTTTAGTAGCTCCGCGTCCGTACCTTCATACTTTTGTATAATTTGTGCGAGGTGATCCCGCGCAGCAGATTTTGTTTGCTTTGGGTCGAGCAAGTGTCGGAGCAAGAGCCAGGTTTTCTTACTGCCGAGCTGTCCGTTCATTCCATCGCAGATTTGCCCCCACTGTTGTTTCTACAGGTCGCTGGCATGTGCCTCGATCTGCCTCTCTAGTTGTGCAATGCGCCGTCGCAGCGTTCTGTTGAAACGCTGCTTTTTCCAACGGCAAAGTAAACTAGCGTGAGCCTCCCACATGTGTAGTAGCCGCGCGTTCGTGGTTGTGTTGTCCTGACCTGCGGATTGTATTTCGGCTGTGGTGCTGTGAACGTCATTAATAAGTGCGCTGGTCCAGTCTTTAAGGTCGGTTATGTTGGAGGGGGCGGTTTGTTCCCTCAGTTTTCTAAATTTGTCCCAGTCCGTAATTGTGGCTTTTGCAGTTAGGCGTTTATGTGGCGTTGTGTTGAACTTGACGGAGATAATGTAGCGGTCACTGCCTAGCGAGTGTTGCGTGTTGTTCCAGCGAGCATCCCGAATGTTTTTGCTTAGTGTTAGATCAGGAGAGGTGTCTGCACTTACGCTGTTGCCTATTCTAGTGACTTCCTGTGGATCGTTAAGAATGGAGAAACCAAAATCTTGGGCTGCTTCCCAGATTCTGATGCCTTTAGGGCGTGGTTTTATTTTAACCCCATGCCCTGTGACGTGTGTTAAAATCTACTACCACCAGTAACTGCGCCCTGGCTGCGAGCTTTAGTACCTTCTCTAGTAGACGCGGTATTCCTGAGCCCGCGTCTTTGGGTGAGCTGTACAAGTTTAGGATGAAGAGCGTTGTATCTCCTTTTTTCCTAGGGAGAATTTCTAGCAAAGTGTAATTGATGTCGGTGTCATCGAATGTGTGCTGTATGGCGGTGATGTTTCGCTGAATGAAAGTCGCGGTGAGCTGGTCCCGCTTGTTCGACACGCCTGTTTGTACAAAAGCTTTGTAGCCTGGTAATTTAATGTGTCCCCTATTTTCTTGGAGCGCTATTACATCTGGTTTGCTAGCTGAGTTTTGAATGTGGAGCAGCAGGTTGCCCCGCTTGCCGCGGAACGTCCTGCAGTTCCACTCCCATACCTCAATTTCTTGGCGAGGGGCCATCTTTGTGCTGAAAATTTGGCAAGGTTGTCGGAGTTGCCGACAACCTGTCGATAATTATATCTAGTCTGGCGGATTGACTGGCAATTGCTGTTTCTATGGCTGCTACTTTGGTTTCCATGGCTGCCACTCTAGTTTGTAGGTCGCCTAAAATTTTATCCTGTGTGTCCATACGGGCGTTGCTAATTGCATCCCTATCAGTGAGACTTTTGTTTAAGGCATTGAGTCTGGCGTGATGGTCAGTTGTGTTGGCATTAATTTTGGCTTCGAGTTTCCTGATGTCCTCGTCCCTGGTTGGTTCTAGAGGGGTTCCCTCAGGGGAGCTTTCCAAAGGTTTTTTGGCTTTGACGCCCTGCTCGTCCCTGGTTGGTTCCTGAGGGGTTGCCTGAGGGGAGATTTCCGCAGGTTTTTTAGGTATGACTTCCGGCTCACTGTCCGAGGGTGCCGGACGTTTTAAGCTATTGGATGATTCAACCTTCATATCTTGTGGCACAGTCGCGTTTACGACACACGTGTTAAGAACGCCAGTAGGTAGGGGAGGTTTAGGACTTGCTGTTTGTTTTGATGTAGGAACTGACGCTCTCGTGATTCTTTCGAGGGTTTCTATTCTTTTCATCATGTAAGCCAACTGCTCTCTCAGAAGTTTGTTTTCTGCTGCCAGCTGCTTTTCTAGAGGAGTGGAAGGCGCCATAATGGCTGCAATGCTCACCTGTGCGTAGGTGCCTTGGCTTAGAAGCAGGGGGAATGCTTGGTCCATTCCTTCCTTTGTCCACGCTGCGGGCTTTAGGCTGGTCGGTCCGGCCGAGATCGTGGTGTCTGGTTTCCCGGCTCGGTGTCCAGGTTTCACAGTCATGCCACTGCTCGGCTGTCGCTCGAAGCAGAGTTCACACTTCTTAGAGCCCGTGAGGTGTTGGCCTCTGCATACGATGCACCCTGGCGTGCAGTCAGGTTGCTCTTTCGTTGCATGCTGCATTCCGCACCTCCTGCAGAGGCTTTTCCTCTCCTTTATGCAGACGTCTGCGCGGTGTCCAGGCTTCCAGCAATTGAAGCACGTTTCCACCTTGTTCCTAAAGGGTTCGCACCGGTAAAGTCCCGAAGCGAACCGCATTCCTGTGGGTACCTGCGTGATGCCTGTGAAGGTCACCACGACAGACCTTGACTTTCCTATATGTCTTGCGTCGGCGATCTCGTATTGGGGGTTCAATTTCTGGATGTTCTCAACAATCTGCTGGTGCGTCTGTCCATCGAGCGCTCCACATAGGACGCCTTTAATGGCGTCTGGTGCCGCGATGTACGCATTAACACGTAGCGTCTGGTCTTCGATTTGCACATATTGCAGGGCTACGTACGCTTCGGTCCTTTTAGTGCAAGGCGAGCTTACGGTGAAGGAGTTATTGGGGGGATTGATCCTCACCTGATCGAGGTACTGGGCTTCCTCGAAGTTTTGCTTGGCTGCTTTACACACGGCGCGCAGGAGCGTCTCGGCAGTGGTTGCACGGAGGTTAAAACCACCTTGAGGCCTAAATACCACTTTATAGTGTTCTATCAGTAGTCAAGGTAGCGGCTTCCTTCTCGGTAGCTGCCTCTTGGCCGGGGGCTTAGGAGCTGCGTTGGCGTCCGTGACCGGAATTGGCGGTGTGTTGCCAGGCTTCGGATGGGCCCTGTCGTGGGCTTTGACGGCCAATGTCCACAACGCAGGATTGTTATATTCCTCCTCGGTGATCTCGTCCCCCTCCACCGTGTACACCATGGTGTCGGATCGCGGTGGAACTTGATGTGGAACTCAGTCGGAACGCAGCGGCCTAGCTCGCCCGCGTAGCCGATGATCACAAAAATGCCCAAAAATGGGCCACAGGACGGTACTTGTCAACTGACAGTCACTCTACATGGTCACCACCAGCGTTCTTGAGTCATGTAGAACCAAACTCGCGAACAGAAAAGTTCTCGTCGCAGGAGCCCATGTGAGGCACGTCCTCACAGTCCAAGCGAACGGGCAAAAATCTCCCGGGACAAGGGTGATGTTGAACAGAAAGGGGGAAAGAATGGAGCCTTGCGGAGTGCCCACGTTGGCAAGTGTGTACGGTGAGGTGTGGAGATTGTCGATGTGAAGCGTGGCTGTCCTATGCTGGAGGAAGGCTATGGAGGAGGAAGGAGGGAGCAAAACCTGGGAAAGGACGTCCTTCAGGCCGTCAAGGAGATGAAGATTACCCTGCTCATACTGGTGACCCACAACGCGGAGGAGATCGCCGAGAAGTGCACTTCCCTGCCAGTCAGTTCGTGGTCGGCCAATGCCTACAAGGATGAGACAAAACCCGCTCTGGAAAATATATTTAAGTTCCTGGAGTTCAGCCTCAAGGACGAGAAGCAGTTCGAAGTGGCGCTGTCTTCCACGCTGGCCCTTATGACATACGAAATGAATTCGAGTGTGAAATTTTCCCTGGTGTTTGGCGAGGCGTGCAAAAAGCACATGGCGCAACCTTTCTTCGCGTACTGC
This sequence comes from Amblyomma maculatum, assembly GCA_023969395.1. Taxonomy (NCBI): domain Eukaryota; kingdom Metazoa; phylum Arthropoda; class Arachnida; order Ixodida; family Ixodidae; genus Amblyomma; species Amblyomma maculatum. The sequence goes on from JAJIZL010123131.1 coordinate 592,001, forward strand.
CTCAAGAAGCTGCCCAACGAGAAGGAGCACAGCGACAGCCAGACCGCGGTGGCCTTCAATACCTCCGTGCTGTACACCTACGAGACGGTGGCAACGGTGGAGAAAAAGATTCGCCGCTTCGTGATCTCCCTGGACGACAAGGTGTTCAGGCGCGTGGGCTGGGCATTCTTCGACTTGGCCTATGAAGTCTATAACCGAAGCATCTGCAAAGTCTCGAATGCCATCCCTAATAACTTCCCGCGACTGGTGGCCGCACAAGCGATTCTGCAAGAAAATAGAAACCGGAAGTTTATACGTTGAAAATAGCCGACGTTCAACCGTCGTTCAAGGATGAAATCAATTGCTGATGTTGTAGTTGTTATGTATGTATGTATGTAGTTATGTTATGTAGTTGTAGACCCTAGGGCCGCTTTGAATGTTCGTGAGTGCCTGTAGGATTGCTGTGTGTTGTACATTATCAAAAGCCTTTCTGAGATCTATAGCTAGGATCACCTTAGTATGCGTTGGTATATGTGGGTCAAGCACCGCTGTTGTTAGCTGCAGCATAGCGTCCTGCGTAGATAAACGGGGCCTGAAACCGAATGTGGAGTGCGGGTATTGGTCTGTGTCATCCATGTACGCAGTTAGCCGAGCTAGTATAACCTGTTCAAAGAGTTTTTCTAAATTGGAGGTGAGTGATATTGGGCGCATATTTGCCGGGAAAATTGGCTTGTTGGGTTTTGGTATTAGAATTACTTTCCCATGTGTTCATTCTGCTGGGAGTGTCCCTTCTTCCCAGTGGTTGTTATAGAGGTCCGTTAGTTGCTCCAATGATTTATCATCTAGATTTCTTAGCGCTGCATTTGAAACCTGGTCTTCGCCTGGCATTCTGTTCTTGAGCTTGCGAAGTGCTGCCCATATTTCTGATGTCGTTCTTGCAGCATCTAATTCATCATTTGGCCCTCCTGCATAGGGGGGAAGGGATTGAGGGTTTCCCGGGGTGGTGTGCATGTGCTTCAGAGTAGCTAGTTTGTGTTGATGGGTTAGCCTTGCTATTATGTTTCGTGTGTATATCTTGCTCTGGGTTGGGTCCAGAAGGTGCCGAAGTAGGTGCCATGCACGCTTTGTGGTAAGATTTCCTTTTAGCCCTTCACATATTTGTGTCCAATTCTGCTGGAACAGTTGCGCACCATGGTCTTCAATTTGGGTGGCCAGATCACTAATCTTCTGCTTAAGCTTGCGGTTGTGTTTCTGTGTGGCATATCGGTTAGTTAAACTGCGGTGGGCTTCAAGTAAATGTGCCGTTCTGGCATCTAACATTGGCACCTTTTCGTTTGTATCAAAGATCCACGTATTATTCTCCTGGTCCTGAAGGAGTTTTTTTCACCCATAGCCCTAATTCTATGTGGTCTTCAGCAGGGGTGTTTTGACGTCGGAATTTTTCCCAGTTGACCAAATGATGCTTATATGACTTTGGCGTGCAGTGTGGTCCCTCAAAGGTTACGGCGATGATAAAATGATCGCTGCCTAATGTGTCCGGTTCGTTCCCATCTCAGGTGCGGGATGTTTCTGCCGAGTGTGAGATCCGGGCTAGTATCCATCATTCCAACCGTGCCCTGTCTGGTGGGCATGCCGAAATCATTACATACAGATAGCTGGGATTGCTGTATCTGATTGGACAGAGCCTTTCCTCTGCTGTTTTTATGGCTGTATCCCCAATCAGCGTGTGCGCAGTTTAGGTCTCCCACTATTAATAAAGGTGTTTTCTTGGCCTCCTGTGCTATTGTCCTAATTAGATTCGCGCAACGGGATGCGGGACTACTAGGGGGATTGTATATATTAGAGACTATTAATGACTCTTTAGTAACATCATTCGGTATGATTTCTACGGTAACGTGTGCTACATTGTGTGTGTAGTCGTGTATTGTGTGTCGGAGTGTGCGCCTGATGTAGGTTGTAACCACGGGCTTGTCCCACGCTCGGTGCATGGTATGCTGTATATCCTAGTATGTTGAGGGCTGTAGGAGTTCCTTGTAGTAGTATAAGGTCTGGGGGTGACGAATTGCTAGTTATGAGTTGTACCAGAGGATCCCGCTTTCGCTTAATGCTCCGACAGTTCCAGTGCCAGATTATTAGTGGATTGTTGCCGTTATGAATGGGAGGATGAGCTGCCATCATATGCTGCCTTTGGGGTGCTACGGAGGGGGGTATTGGTGGTTGGATAGGGGGATGGCTTGGGAAGAGAGAAGTGGGGGATGGTTGGGGGGGGGGGGGGGGGTGTAGCCAATTTGGCGTCAACCACATGCATTATACGGGTAACTGCTGCCTCTACCATTATTTCTACTTTATTAGTTAGATGGTCACAGAATGTGCTTAGCTGCGCCTCTAGCTGGGCCGTTAGGGTTTGGAATTGTTCTTCCATTCTTTGCTAGAAGAGTTCAAATTTTGCCTGAAATTTCGCCTCTATTCGGGCTTCCAATTCAGCTAGGGGGTCGGTGTCGCTGTTTGACTCTATGCGTTTCTTTTTTGCCGGTGGGGTAGGAGTAGGGGATGGAGTTTGGGTGGTTGGAGGGATGGTGGGAGGAGGAACATTTGAGTTGGTATCTGGTTGAAATGATGGAGATAAGGTCGAGGATGATTGGGAGAGGTGTTGCTGTAGGCGTCTTACCTCCTCCCTGAGCCGGGCCATCTCCTCCGCCTGACGGTCTGGAGTGCGGGCGGCCCTCTCTGCCCACGCGAGTCCTGTGCGCTTGTCGTCAATCACGTTGTCTTTACGCGTCTGTCGTGAAGAGGGTTCTATCAAGGCGCTGCGGCGAGGCTGTCCATCGGAATCTCTGTGTTGGGGTCGTGTCACTCATTCTTTCGCCTTGCACTATCCTGTTCCAGTTAAGTGTTCACCACCGCACATTGTACACTGGGGTATACACAGTCCCTCGTGGTCCGCTCCATGGTCGACGCCACACCTTGGGCATTTCGATTGTTTCGGATGCGGGCAAACATTGTAACAATGACCCGGTTGGCGGCAGTTGGTGCAGCCCTCTGGTCTTGAATGGTATGCTGTACACACGTGTGCACCTCCGCAGTAAATTAGTTTGCGGGGAACTGGGCCTTGTGCGAAAATCACTAGGATAGATTTAGTGCGTCCTATACAGCGAGCAGCCACAATGTCCGCGTCTGGATTTCGTCTTTGAAGGTCCTGAACAATTTCTTGGTCTGTTTCATTCCAAAAGGTGTTCGTAATGACGCCTCGAACAGCGTCTGATGCTGGCACTATGTATGCGGTGACTGTGTATTTCTTGCTAGCGAGCGTGATGCTCTTCACCTGGGCCAGTTCGAGTGCCGTCTCTTTGCTTGTTGTTGCCATCATGCAGGTGTTATTGCTTGGATGGATGCATAGCTGGACGTGATCTCCCAGTGGTGTGTTGGCTGCTGCGCAAATGCTTCGGATCAGTTGGTGTGGCTGCACTTGCGGGAAATACAACCCTCCTTGTGAGCAAAAAATCACCTTATATGCTTCATGAGGAAGTGGTGCTGTTTGTCTGTTGCGGCGTTTAACATTTCTTGTGGCGCGCAGCTGCATTCCGTTAGGCTTGTACATCGGTCTCCACGCGGACGCTGACTGCAACGCGGGTACTGCGTTGTACGCTTGGCTTCCTGATGTTTCCTTTTTCCGGTAGGTATTGAGCACATTAGTCCATTCTCAAGGATTGAAGTCTCGTGCTTTTAAGGGTCTCACCCTCAACCTACGCCTGCATTGTGCATGGCGATACGGTTGCTATGCCGAGCGCTAGGCTTAGTGCGGCGGCAGTGCCTCTTGAGTCGTTTTCGGGCGATCCTTAGTATTCTGACTGCAGCTAGGAGAACCAAAATTGGTGGGGGTAACCCACTCACCTTCTGCTTGCAGTGGTGCTGATTCAGGTGCGTACTTGGTCTTTCAATTCCGTAGCAGGCAAGGTTTTGCCTTTTCAGTTCAGTTCAGTTCAGTCGTTCAGTCGTGTCCGACTCTTCGTGACCCTATGGACCATGTCACGCCACGCTTTCCGGTCTCTCACTATCTTCCTAACATCACATAACTTCATCTGCAGTGCCTCGAGGATGCCATCTAACCATCGCGTTCGCTGCCTACCCCTTCTCCGGCGACCCTCAACCTTTCCCAACATCAAATCTTTCTCCAGCGACTCCTCTCTTCTCATCAGATGACCAAAGTAGCTGAGCTTTAACTTTAGAATTTGACCCTCCAATGAGCAGTCATGGTTTATGGTCGACAATATCGACTGATTTGATCTGCTGGCAGTCCAAGGAACTCTCAAGAGTCTTCGCCAGCACCACAATTCAAGCGCTTCAATTCTTCGGCGGTCAGCCTTTTTCACAGTCCAACTCTCGCATCCATACATCACAGCTGGAAAGACCATAGCACGAGTTATACGGATCTTTGTTGGCAGACTAATGTCTCTGCTCTTTACTAGGCGGTCAAGGCTAACCATTGCTCTCTTTCCCAGAAGCAGGCGTCTCCTAATTTCATGGCTGCAGTCTCCTTCCGAGGTAATCTTAGAGCCCAAGAAGAGAAAATCTGTCACAGCTTCCACTTCTTGTCCATTGATGCTCCAGGACTTGATAGGGCAAGATGCCATGATCTTTGTCTTTTTAATGTTCAGTTTAAGCCCAAACTTCTCACTCTCTTCTTGTACGCACATCAGAAGTCTCTTGAGTTTCATTTCACTTTCTGCCATTAAAGTGGTATCATCCGCATATCTAAGGTTGTTGATATGTTTTCCAGCAATCTTCACTGCAGCTGAAGACTCGTCCAGACCGGCCTTCCTCATGATGCACTCTGCATATAGGTTAAATAGGCAGGGCGACAGTATGCAGCCTTGCCTGACTCCTTTCTCAATCGGAAACCTTGCCTTTTATCTTTCGCTATTTTCTTGTGCCTGACTGTTTCTCTTGGTGCCCATAACAAAGCTGTGCTAAGTGCTGATACCTTGCTTTTAACTGATGCTTTCATTGTGAAGAACCACAAGACAAGTTTGCTTTATGCCTGGCTTTTCATGCTTGGCTCCTTTACCTTGAACACATTGCATATAGTGCAGAAGTTATACATTCCCACATTTCAGTATGTATGCATTATCAGCCTATATGTGCCTACTGGAAACATCTGAAAGTATCCAAAATTTGGTTTTTCTGTCCAACCAGACCCCAAGCACAAAGTACACAACGGCAAAATAGTTACAGGCTCTTCCCATCTTTGATTGGAAGAAATAATGGTTTCGAATCCTGAAGTTTCTGGAGGTTTCAAAACAAAGCTTTTGTTTTAGTGCTTCCCTTTCTTGACCGACATAATGCAGCAATCAGGATTGGAGAATTAAGCATGGGAATTTCGAAACATGGAGAGCTTCCACAGTTGTATGTGAATGGCGTAAAATGTCCCACTCGCTATGCTTGGTTAATTTGCTTATGAGTGGGGTTTTCTCGCATGCAGTGCAGCCTCAGCAAGTGGATATCTCTCTGACTGCTGGAATATAGCTATGTTACTAGCCGACCCAGGCCATCAACAAGCATTAGTAAAGGTTCTTGGCCATGTAGTCTTGGCTACATACCTGTTGGGGTATTATGCATGCAGAATGAATACAGCAGTAGTAAAAATGTATCTCATATCATGCAGTTGCATTTTCGTAGTACAAATCAATAAAAATCAAATGCGTGAGAGAGATTTCTTTATTTCGTGATCCTCCTAATGTTTTCATTGATTGACAGTATGATATTAGCCGTGATATAGTTCTTTGGCATTCTACCTCCTACAGTTTCCAGAAAAAAAAACAAAAACACACACACAAAAAAAATGGCACATGTGTAAACAAAATCAGTTGAGCTGTCAAGAGCATATGTAGCTTAAAAAAGCCAAGATTGTGCACACTTCTAGGGTTTCAAAGCACTGGTAAGTAAATCTAGATCTTCTGAAGGAATAGCACAACACACTGTTAGATTTGCACGTCACAATTTTAGCTGAGCAACTATATAACGCGTTGTACCGGCCGTTCTTGCAGGCAGCTGCAATACACAGAAATGCAGAAATACCTGGAAGTCGGAATTACCCAGTTTTTTTTTGGTGTCCAAACTGAACGAGCCGCAAAGCACGCTGAGTAATTCTGACTTCCGAGTCGATCGGCGAGACGCGCGTATGCTGTGCTGTGCTTGAAACTCTGCATCGACAAGCTTAAATTTGACTTTTCACGTGTTTTATAAGCGCGAATGAAGTCGTAGAAAAGGTCATAATGATCTGCACACATGTGATAACCCTATTTAACGTTTTGTATTTAGAAAACGGGTGAAAAATCATTGCAAGTGCAACCATTACAATGCGTGTCGTCTGTTCGCCCTGAAGTTTAGCATGCATCATTCATTTGGCGAACGTTCGTTTTTCGTTGATGTTATCATGTAGTCACTATATATATCTCTAAAATATACTAGAGTGAGCATTCTTTAGAGGTATTTTGCTAGCAGAAGCCGGATAATTAGACTGCCGGCAGCCGCAATTTAGCGATACGGAGGAGCAGACTGTCGCGCAAGTTGTAGCTGCGACGGCAGAGAGCTGAAAGCATGCAAATACCAGGAGGACATTGTGCACTTTTTTTGCAGCTTTACAAAGCTTTATCAGTTCATGCTGCACTGCCCGAGAGAGTCAGACCAGCTAGGGTTCCTTGTCTTGCGGTGTACTGCAGCGCTGTGTGCAAGCATGGCCGGTACACAGTATTTTAGTTTCTCAGCTAAAATTGTTACATGCGATTCTAACAGCTATTGTGCTATTCTTTTAGAAGATCTAGATTTACTTACCAGTGCTTCGAAACCTTAGAAGTATGCACAATTTTTGCTATTTTAAGGTAAATGCTCTTGACAGCCTGATTTTGTTTAAATGTGTGCTAGTTTTTTTTTTTCTTTTTTTCTGAAAACTGTAGGAGGTATACAATGCCAAAGAACTGTATCATGATTAACATCATACTGTCAATCAATGAAAACATTAGGAGGATCACAAAAAAAATAATAAATTTCTCTCTCAAGCATATTTGATTTTTACTTCAGTTGTATTACAAAAATGCAACTGCTGTATTCATTTTGCATGCGTCGTACCCCAACATGTATGTAGCCAAGACTATATGGTCAAAAACCTCTACTAATGCTTGTTGAGGGCCTGGGTCGGCTAGAGACATCCAATTGCCGAGGCTGCAGTGCATGCGAGATAACCCCACTCATAAACAAAATTAACTAGCATAGTGTGTGGGGCATTTTACGCTATTCACATACAACTGTGGAAGCTCTCCATGTTTGAAATTGCCATGCTTGATTCCCCAATACTGATTGCTGCATTATGTCGGTCAAAAAAAGGGAAGTACTAAAACAAAAGCTTTGTTTTAATGGCGTCTTGAAACCTCTAGAAACTTCAGAATGCGAAACCGTTATTTCTTCTAATCAAAGCTGGGAAGAGCCTGTAACTATTTTGCTGTTCTGTAGTTCGTGCTTGGGGTCTGGTTGGACAGAAAAAATTAGATTGTGTACATTAAGATGTTTGCAGTAGGCACATAGGCTGTTAATGCATAAAGGTTGAACTAAAATGTTTGAATAACTATTATAACACTGTTTTCTTTAATGCTTTACGACAATACAGGTGAAAATCACGTTTTTAACGGTTCGCCGATTTTTTGCAGCAACCATATTGCACGTGTAATCACCACAACGTAGATAGACTATTAATAGGTTAACTTGTAGCAGACCGACTTCTCACGTAATGGGCCCGCTCACGAATTGACGGAAGAGAATGTTATTCCGTTTTTACTTTTTTATTACTGATGCTGAAGTGTACATGCTTCTCAGATGTCTCATTCACACAGCTGTAAGAATGATAACATGCAAAATATTGTAAACTTGAGAGGATTATGGACAAAAGGTGATAACCGGCTACAGCAAACGAAAAACTTTGTGCCGTTACTCCTGTCGTCTGTAGTCACTAGACGAGGAAACCAAGGACGGCAACTCGTTGTAATAATATACAGGCACAAAAAATCAATGCGCAACAAGCCGGCATCGTCAGGCGAGTTCGTTCTTCCGAGATTAACTGAAAATCCGTGGAAGAGTTTGTCACGGTCACTACAGCAAGATAGAAACACATACGTGCGCCGTACAGCAGCTGTCCTGACTCCCGGCGAGGTGCCCTGAAAGCGACGAGTTCATCGATAACATCAAGACTGAAGAAACTCGTTGTCAAGTTAAAAAAGAAGAAGACCAACAGCATCCAACACATGCTTTCCTCTTAAAGCGCGATACAAGAATCTGCAGTGCTATGAATCTCACGACCATAAAAACAGATAAATTAGCCTCTAGCTAGCGCACACATTGACGTAACAACTCACGTTTTAAAGATCGTTCATATGCATACTCCGGCGTTCGCAAAGAACACGGCCACCATACAGCTACTGCAACCACCGCACGCACGACTCGCTCAGCGCGAACCGCGCACTGTCTGCCATGTTTAGACAGCAAAGTAGTCTGCATCGATGTTGATTTCGGCGAAGCCGTTTTCGCGAGACTGTTTCACGAGAATTGAAACGCTTCCTAAGATGGCGGCTGCCCGGTAGACGTCTACGGATGGATGGATGGATGGATGTTGTGGCCTTCCCCTTTGTAACGGGTGGATATTACATTGGAACAGTATCCTGACCTGGCTCACTTTCACCTACTGCACACGAACACTTACAAGTACATAGGTACAAGTTAACAATTTCTGCTACTATTTTGGTCGCACTAGTTTCCACCACTCTCTCAAGCGGCACTTGGTCTTGGCCACCTCTTTGAATTGTTCACTGTCGGAAGCGTCACGTATACTGAAGCCAAGCGCTTGTGGGAGTGTAGTACCCTCTGTTGGCGCTGGTGTGAGGCCAGCACAGTTGAGAACCAAGTGGTCGATAGTCTCCTCGCACACTCTGCACACCGTACTTCCATGGAGGAAGATGCATACTTTGCACACCAGCATCGTAGCGTTGGCAATAGGTCAGAGTTCGGAGGGCTCCGGCTCCTGCCTTGAAGAGGAGGCTGCTAGAGGTATCATTGTCATAGAGGGGTTCCGCACAAACCTCTTGTTTGTGTTCTCTGTGGGGCTTAAGTGTGGACTTTCCTACCATGGCTTCATTCCAGCGCTCGGCTTCCACCTTTCGCACCTGAGCCTCAACAGCTTTCGCTCCGTCTCCTTTTGTACGAGCTGAGAAAAAAAGGCGTACTTCCTGCGGAGTTGCTGCACTCGCTTCGTCTATCTGGTGCGGACCCCATTACGGTGCACATAATCGAACACTTGTCGCGCTAATCGGTGTGGCTGCATGAGTCTCAGCCACGGGATGGCGGACTCGAGAACTGCTGCAAGGCTTCTAAGTGTATTATAAAAATAGCGGCTGATAGTGGATTTACTTTTCCCAATCAATGGGACAAAACACGTCAGTGGGACGTCAGTCTTCAAGCGCATCAATACTAATGCAACACGTTCTAAGATTGATGCTTCTGCCACAGTCTCATCAATTACTGCCACCTCCTCAGAAATAGCAGTCAAGGCATTCATTGATTTCACTCCTGTAAATGTCTGTACCGTAGCATCTGTGGACAGGAGGCCAAGAATCCTGCTACTCGGCTTGAACATCTCGGTGTTCACTTGGACACTTTTGTCCTGGACGTTGCCAGATTCACCAAGGCAAAGGAGGGCTTCTGCTGCGCTGATCTCTGCATTGACATACGTTGCAGTTGCATCAGTAAGCCGCTCTGAGGCTGGGCTGCATGGTGCATTGTCGCTGTCACCTGCAACCTGCATTTAGAGAAATAGAAAGTGCACAGGATGCACGGAGCACTAGGGTAATAAAAACAAACTTCCCATAACGACTAGGACATTTCCTGGACATAATATTAAAGCTGCTCAGATGATGCAAACATTTGACAGCATCTACAGGCTCTGATACATATAAAAAAAATATAAACAGTCCTAGTTGTGGGTTCAGTTCCGTTCAGTCGTGTCCGACTCTTCTTGACCCTATGGACCATATCACGCCACGCTTTCCGGTCTCTCACTATCTTCCTAACATCACATAACTTCATCTGCAGCGCCTCGAGGATGCCATCTAACCGTCGCGTTCGCTGCCTACCCCTTCTCCGGCGACCCTCAACCTTTCCCAACATCAAATCTTGCTCCAGCGACTCCTCTCTTCTCATCAGATGACCAAAGTAGCTGAGCTTTAACTTTAAATTTGACCCTCCAATGAGCAGTCAGGGTTTATGGTCGACTGATTTGATCTTCTGGCCGTCCAAGGAACTCTCAAAAGTCTCCGCCAGCACCACAATTCAAGCGCTTCAATTCTTCGGCGGTCAGCCTTTTTCACAGTCCAACTCTCGCATCCATACATCACAACTGGAAAGACCATAGCACGAGTTATACGGAGCTTGGTTGGCATTGTAATGTCTCGGCTCTTTACTAGGTGGTCAAAGCTAACCATTGCTCTTTTTCCCAGAAGCAGGCGTCTCCTAATTTCATGGCTGCAGTCTGCTTCCGGGGTAACCTTGGAGCCCAAGAAGAGAAAATCTGTCACAGCTTCCACTTCTTGTCCCTTGATGCTCCAGGACTTGATAGGGCAAGACGCCATGATCTTTGTCTTTTTAATGTTCAGTTTAAGCCCAAACTTCTCACTCTGTTCTTGTACGCTCATCAGAAGTCTCTTGAGTTCCACTTCACTTTCTGCCATGAAAGTGGTATCATCTGCATATCTAAGGTTGTTGATATGTTTCCCAGCAATCTTCACTCCAGCTAAAGACTCGTCCAGACCGGCCTTCCTCATGATGCACTCAGCATATAGGTTAAATAGGCAGGGCGACAGTATGCAGCCTTGTCTCACTCCTTTCTCAATCGGAAACCAATCAGTAAGACCATGCCCAGTTCTGACTGTGGCCTCTTGCCCTTCATACAGGTTCCTGAGGAGACAGATGAGGTGAATTGGAACTCCCATCTCTTGGAAAGCTTGCCACAATCTGCTGTGATCTACGCAGTCAAACGCTTTTACATAATCAATAAAGCAGAAGTAGATGGGTTTCTGGAACTCTCTTGCTTTTTCCATGATCCAGTGAAAGTTGGCAATCTGGTCTCTAGTTCCTCTGCCCTTGCGAAACCCAGCATGCACGTCCAGAAGCTCCCGATCCACATACTGCTGCAGCCTACCATGGAGGATTTTCAACATCACCTTGCTAGCATGCGAAATAAGCGCGATCGTACGGTAGTCGGAACAATCTTTGGCACTGCCTTTCTTTGGAATGGGCGTGTAAACTGACCTCCTGCAATCCTGTGGCCGCTGCAGGGTTGTCCAAATTTGCTGACATAATGTATACAGAACGTTAACAGTGTCGTCATGGTTGAGGTTTTGAAGCAACTCAGCTGGAATGCCATCAATTCCGCTAGCTTTGTTCTTAGCAAGGCTGGCCAAGGCCCATTCAACTTCACTCCTCAGGATGCCCGGCTCGAGATCAGTAATCACAATCGTCTTATGTTTGGTTTGCACATCCGGGTCCTTCTTGTACAGTTCTTCTGTGTATTCCTGCCACCTCTTCTTTATCTCTGGGGCTTCAGTGAGGTCCCTGCCTCGTTTGTCCTTTATCATGCCCAGCTTAGCACGGAAGCTTCCTTTGATATCTTTGATTGTCTTATACAGAGCACTTGTGTTCCTCAATTGGCTATTGTCCTCAACTGCTTGGCACTGTATGTTCAGGAAGGCATTCTTATCTCTTCTTGCTATTTTCTGAAAATCTGCATTGAGAACCTTGTATCTTTCTCTTTCTCCCATAACTTTTGCCATCCTCCTTTCCTCAGTTATTTGCAAAGCCTCTTCAGATAACCAGTTTGCTTTCTTGCATTTCTTTTGCTTTGGAACTACCTTAGTAGCAACTTCTTGTATTATATCACGAACATCAGTCCACATCTCTCAGGCTCTCTGTCTTCTAGATCTAATTCTTGAAATCGATTCCTCACTTCCATAGCATATTCTGATGGAATATAATCCAGATCATACCTGAAAGGCCTTCTAGTTATCTGCGTTTTCCTCAATCGAAGCTTAAATTTGGCAACAAGAAGCTGATGATCGGTGCCGCAATTGGCCTTGTTTTTACTGCTTGTATAGCGCTTCTTCATCTCTGTCTGCAAAGAATATAATCAATCTGATTCCTGTACAGACCGTCCAGTGAAGTCCATGTGTACAGGTGCCTCCTGTGCTGTTGAAAATGAGTATTCGCTATGGTCAGGTTGTTTTCTTGACAAAACTTTACTAGCCTCTTCCCAGCTTCATTTGGCTCACCAAGACCGAACTTGCCTGTAATTCCGAATATTTCTTCACTCCCCACCTTAGCATTCCAGTCTTCTATGAGAAAAAGGACGTCTGATGATGGAGTGCTGTCTAAAAGGCATTGCAGGTCAGCATAAAATCTCTCAACGTCAGCTTCTTCAGCAGTAGTGGTTGGTGCATAGACTTGGATAACTGTTATGTTGAAAAGGTGACCTTGGATCCGAAGTGAAATCATTTGGTCGTTTTTGGGGTTTTACCCTAGCACTGCTTTGCCCATTTTTCTGTTTACTATGAGAGCGACCCCATCCCTTCTCCCGGATTCGTGCCCACAATGATAGACATAATGGTTGCCGGAATTAAATTCTCTCATTCCGGTCCACTTGAGCTCGCTGATACCCAAGATATCAATGTTCAATTTGTCCATTTCTCGCTTGACAATATTCAGTTTACCTTGCGTCATAGATCTTACATTCCATGCTGCTATGTGATATATCTCCTTGCAACATCGGACTTTCTGGTCGCTGCCCGACACATCCTCACCTGAGCGTCCTTTTGCCTTTAGCCCAGCCGCTTCATTCGTCTTGGAGCTACTAGGAATCGCCCTTTTTTCATCCCCAGTACAGTAGAATCTCGATGATACGAATTCCTCGGGAGCACGCGAAATATTCGTATCACCCCGAATTCGTATGCGCCAAAACAAGCAAATCTCGACATGATAATGAACACACTTTATTGGCCACAGCTACTTCCGGCTGAAAAAGTCAGTTATGCTCGCTTGCACTTTTTTGCCCTCGAGGTCGTTGACGAGACACGCCTGAAAGGCATAAAATCGTGCAGCGGTTTCGTCGCTCACGTTGCCGGCACTTACGGTGCGGCGCAGAACATCGAGAGCGTTAAGGCTTTCTGACGTCGACGGCAGCTGATCGCACTCGTCGGCGTCTTCACCATCATCACTCTCTGTCTCGACTTCATTCACTTCGTCGACCAACTCTTCAATGGATCTTAACCCGCAGGTCGCGACGTTGTCGTCCGCGGTGACGAAGTCGTGTGCGGAAGCTTCAGTTTGCAGACTCCCCCAGCCTTCAATTCGAAAGTCCTCATCGGGCTCTTCATTTTCTCCCGTCGGAGCCGCGTCCCGTCCCGTTTTAAACCCACATTTGCGAAAACAGTTCGCGATTGTGTCTGAGGTCACATTATCCCAGGACATGGCCAAAAAATGCAACGCATCGAGCAGACTGCTCCGCAAATTCTCATCTTTGCGATCAATCTTTGTCAGGAGACGCCTTACTAAGAGTCCTTTAAAATGATGCTTCACATTCCGAATTATCCCAGCGTCCAGTGGCTGCAAATGGCTGGTAGTGTTGGCAGGCAGGAACCTTATGGTGACGTTGTTGAAGGTCGTTTCCTTTGGGTGCGCCGAACACTGATCTAAGAAAAGCAAGATCTTTCGGTTTTTTGCTGCCATTTTTCGGTCCAGGATCATGAGGAACTCGCGGAAAAATTCCGCGGTCATCCACGCTTTCTTGTTGCCTTTATAAAAGCAAGGTAAACGTCCTGCCGATCGAAAGCACCTCGGCTGTTTGGACTTGCCTATGACGGTAAGCTGAATTTTCTCCGAGCCGTCGGCATTCACGCAAAAAAGCATGGTGATTCTCTCCTTACTTTTTTGGCCGCCCTGGCAAGCCTGGCCCTTCACACACAAGCTCCTCTCTGGTTGTAAATTGAAAAAGAGGCCCGCCTCGTCAGCATTAAATATGTCGCGCGGTGCATAGTCTGAAATCAGCGCCGGCAGCATGTTCAGCCAGTCGCTGACAGCTGACTGGTCCACATTTTTTCCTTCACCGCAAACGACTCTGTAGACAAGTCCATGCCTCTCTTTAAAACGATGCAGCCATCCCCCGGAAGCTTGGAAATTTTCGATTCCCAGGGAAAGCGCAATGTTGTCCGCCTTCTCGCGTAGCACCTTGCCGTCCACGTTGACGCCGGCCGCTGTAACTTCGGCAAACCATGTCAGCAGGACCTCTTCCAGCTTCACGTGTGTAGCAGTCTTCGCCTGTTTGACGTTCACGCCGAAGTGCTGGGCATTCTTCATCACAACGTCTCGCTGCCCAACAATGGTGCACAGCGTCGACGGTGCTATGCCTAGCTCCTTCGCCAACTCGACACGTTTCTTCTTCGGGTTCTCGTCGACCTTCTTGAGTATTTCAATTTTCTCCTTAAACGAAAGGGCCTTCCGTTTTCGCGACATGTCGAACAGCAAACGCTTCGGTCTTTCCGCGCGCACTAAACTTCCGCTCGTCAGGTTCAGGTAGTCCACGTTGCAAAACGCACAGGTCAGCAGCAGCAGCGAACACTGAACAGACGCATGCAGCAGCAGCGTGCAGCTTCCTGTGATGGCGATGGCGATTCGGCTTTTCCTTTCAGATCGGGTCGCCCTTGCGCGAAAGCGCGGTTAGCGCGGTGTAGCGAAAAAAGAAAGAAAAAAAAAACTAGCGTACGCTGATGGCTGCCAGGAAATGCGCGACGCAGAGCTGTCAGGCACGTGACTCGCCCTGGCTAGGCAGGTTTCGTGCCGAGCCATGTGCCGAGCGCGGCGGCATGGGCGGCGGCGGCGACATGGAGGTGAAGGGAGGCGTGTGGAGAGGAGGGCCTGTGGCCGCTGCCGCTCGGCCGGCAGAGGGTGAAGGGAAGCGGGCTTGAAAAGACGTGGAGGTGAAGGGAGACCGGTGTGGAGAGGAGGGCCAGTGGCCGCTCATAAAGTGGAGACTGGAGGTCAAGGGAAGCGGGCGTGGAAAGGGCCAGCTACCGCGCATTAGCCATGGTGGCTACTCTCCCCCTCCGAGACCAGCCGCGTCGCCCCGCTCGCGTGCGCTGGCTATTGGCGCGTTCGTATCATCCGCGAAGGCTTCAGAAACTGTTCGTATAATCCCAAATCATAGCGTGTTCTATATAACATAGACCATCCAAAACACTTTTGAAATTCGTATCATTGCGAAATTCGGATCAACCGTAATCGTATCATCGAGATTCTACTGTAACATGTGGGACGCCTTCCAACCGGGGGGCTCATCTTCCGGCACCATATCATTAATACTATTGTGACTGGCCATAGGGTTTTCTTGGCAGGAAATACTGGAGCGAGTTGCCATTACCTTTTCCAGTGAATCACATTTTGACAGAACTCTCTGCCGTGACCTGTCTCAGCAGTCACTAAAAGCAACAAAAGTTAGCTAGTATGGCTGCTGTTATAAGGCTGTTACGCAGCTTAACATTTTCATGCTGCCAAGACTGGTAAGTAGAGCATGAAATGGTATTTGAATAGCTGCAGTAGATGCTTACCTGAGAAGGATCTCTTTGTCCTTTATCTGATTTACTGCAGGAGGTGGGGGCTGTAGAAGATCTAGGGACTTCAAGGCCTTTAGGCACCATCACTGGAAAGTGCCCCTCCCCCCCATCAAAAGAGACTAATATATATATATTTGAATAATGTTTTGTGCTAGAAATAAAGATTTATAAGGTCAAAAAACCAGGTTGAATTCAGGAATAGTGCTTCAGCTTCTAACCGCACTTGGCTCCAGCTAACATTATACATGAGCATTACAGCTGACGACAAAATGCATGCAAACATATTGTATAAAGATTGATGTATAATGCAGCTGTACATGATGCAACCAGCCTAATGCTACATACCGAAACCATCCCTAGCAGATGCTCGGGCAGCCGATGCTTGATCTTTCATTAAGTTCGCCTTCTCATGACTCCTTACAGGAAGGTGTTGTGATGGCACAGCTGTTTTCTTCAGTCTTCTTCGGAGAGGCGTCCACACCTGTGGATCTGCATAGCAAAAGTCATTACATTTCCCATTCGAATTGCTTCAAAGCAAATCAGAAATGCACCTTCCACACTCCTATGTGAAATGTGTCTATCTGTAAAACAATACACGTGATTAACCTCTCAGGAACACGGCAAAACTTCATGACATTTAGGTGAAAAATTATCACAGGCTAACATGCAAATATATTATTGCATATTCTACCGGCGGCTGGGAGATCACCGAGCTAAAATTCTAAAACTCGAATCTCGATTCACCCCCCCCCCCCCCCCCCAGCACTGTTCAGCAGCAGCAAAAAACTGTTATTTGAAAGTGATAAGCAGATAAGCCAGCCGGATTGAGCCTCTAGTCTTCATAACGCTGGCCTGGCACCTGCCAGCAATCAGCAGCGTAGAGTGATGTGAGAGTAATGGTGTTTCTCGGCTACAGAGAACTTCGAGCATACTCAATACAGGCAGCTCTTGCGTGTGGTCTCACGCTACCCAACCGGAGGCTCGAGCTACTCATCCCCTCCTAATAACAAGGTTTCCAGGGAAACAAAAGCAGCGAGTGCTTAATAATATTGATGTCATGGTGTTGTGCATTCTAGTGACGCTGCTAGCATTTGAGGGCGATCTCGCGAAGCTCGGGCAATTGCATCAATGGGCACCTACCGTAATAAGTAGAGAGCAGTGAGATCTCAACGTTCAACCTGTGCGCTTACACCATGCCTAAACTGTATGTGCACATCGCTGTCCAATGTACTACAGGCAAAAGCGAACGTGCGTTCGGCGATAGTGGTAGAGGAAGTAGTACATTTCGCTTAACTGTGTGGCTCGAGAAGAAGTCGTCGTCCACGAAATGGGCACTGCACACTCTCATTGGCGGCATTACAGGCTTGCCGATCCGCAGTCTCACGACCCATTCCTTTTTCTTGCGTTGGTCTTTCAGAAACGAATGAAGGCTGATGGATTGCTTCACGGCTCGGTTTGTGCACTGTGGCACGCAGCACATGCGACTACTTTTGTATTTTTTATTCATCGCAAAGGACGATAAGGCTAGAATGCGCAAAAATGCCTCACGTGCTCAACTCGCACTGCCGCCCTAAGCCTGACCTCATACGAAAAACACAGGGCAAATGCTTGTTCGGCGGCGAGCCTGAATCCGATCATCCAAGTAGCGTTTCTCCCCGCTGTCACTGAGCGGCGCCACCATCTATGAAACTTGCGAATTAGGTCCTGAGTGAGCCCACCTAACGGCTCTCCCTTCTTTGCTCTCGTTACCAGTGTGCGGAGTGCAGTGCCCATTCTCTTCTGTACGGTTTGGTTTGGTTTGTGGGTTTTAATCTCCCAAAGTTACTCCGGCGTCTCGGGCTATGAGAGACGCCATAGTGTGGGTGGACTCCGGAAATTACGACCACCTGGGGTTCTTTAACATGCACTGACATACAGCACACGGGCACCTTGTTTTTTGCCTCCACCGAAAAGCGTCCGCCGAGGCGAGGATTCGATAAATGCAGTCCTTCTTAGGGGTGTGGAGCCGTACACCTCATCTTTGGGGAGAGCGAGATAACTTAAACTATCGCTATCACATGCAGTGTAGACCAAAGGCCATAGTTGGTGGCAGAAGCCTGAAGAGCCCCACTGCAGCTTCCATTCCATTTGACCAGAGCCCACTTCGGCATTCTTCTGGCACTGATGCAGCTGGATCCACGCATTGAAGCTGGCATCAATCTCTGCTGGTCGCTGACAGCATCCAAGACAAAAGTTGGACAGCATAAGCCCAGTGCTATAAAATTCAGTGACACGGCCTACACCAATATGGGAGCTGTGGCCATGTGTGAGCCATGTGCAGTCATTAATTACAGTAATGTCATTTGGACAGGATGGCTGCATCTTGCTGTACACTTCTTTTATTGCACGCACAGTATCTGCAAAAATGTTTTGTGCAGCTTCCTTTGCTCCAGGATTGAATGTTGTTTTCAGATGACCCTGGTAGGTTTTTTGGTGCAGCCCACGAGGAGGTACGTTCATTGTAGCCCAGAAGTCATTCAAGGCCGTGGGCCCTTTTTCTATGGTCTTCACAGCTTGCGTGGAATGTAAGTTGGCCTCAAAAGCCCTCCTTTGCTCTCTCTTCTTAATGACTTTTGTGTATCAATGGGGGCCACAAGTAGCACAGGAGAGCATCAATTTCCCTGCTAAGCCTAATTGGGTCTCATGTTGCACTGATAAATCTCTTCATCACAATTTGGGCAAAGTACATGCCCTATTAGTGAATTCAGTGCACTAGTCTACAGTATTATAAAGCGATCATCTTTTGGAGCCGATTCCTCTTCCGTCTGTTGCACGAACCCGAACTTGCACTCCGTTGCCGACACCGCGCGGACTGTGTCGTGGGCATTGCCACCTTCCACCTGGCCTGTTTGCAGGGGCACAAAAAACGATTCGAGACGCACCTGAGAGATGCGATTCTAGTTTGACATACGCTCGGCGTTGGGCTGAAAATCGGACAGCGCATCACCCGCAGCTGCGAGAATGGAACTTTCACTGCGTTGGAACAGCACCACAAGGCTGAAGCTGGCTGGTGGCGCCGGGTCTTCGGGCTCACTTCCTAATACTGATTCTAAGTGCTGGCAGGCCTTCTTCGTGATCTTCACCGCATGCGCTTGCATGTCCCTGCGGCTGCATGATTGCTTCAGTCGGCAGCTTGTCCGGGCAGTTGGAGGCTTCCGATTGCTGGAGCGGTACTGCTTTGGAACAACCCTTGTCGCTTTGTCTACTACTTCCATTTCTTCGTTTTTCGGACGGACCACATGGTGGGCTGGTACTTTTCAGTGTTGATGGCGGCGACCTGGTCTTCGGTTCATCCGCTGCCAACCGCTTTTTCATGATGGGAGGCTTGCGTTTGTGCTTCCCATACGCATACTTCATCCTGTGCTTCTGCGCTGTAGGACGCTTCATCGCTGGCACACAAACAAAGCCTCAGTAATAGAGAGGTCGACAAAAATGGTGAGCAGTAGCCATGGAACTACTGAGCAGTCGACAAAAGTGAGGCCTTTGCATCGTAGACATGTGGTTCCGATGGGAGGAGTACTGTGGTGAAACCAGCTTTCCAGTGATGTCACACATTTCGCAATCAGCAGCGCAGGCACTGAGTTATTGTGCTTGGAATTCAATCAACCAATTTTTTCGTGGTGTGATGAAAAAACCTCGTGAATTCCAAATATGAGCTTTTGTAAAACATTCATTTTTTTTTTCGAAATTTTCACAATTTCACCCTGTCCCCCGTCCCCCTTTAAAGCCACCTTTCAGCATTGAGTTGCGGAGGCATTTTAGGAGATGAGGAAAATCTGAAAAAAAAAAAAAAAAATACAGGATTCTTTTTGCATCAACGGGATGCTTCAAGCTATATGTAATCTTGCTGGCAGATGCCTCAATTCCCATCAACGGTCACATATTTATGTTCCATGTGGCACTGTCTCAAGTCGCAAAAATCTGCGAAGAGCCCTCCTAGCTGAGCCAAAATCACAGCTTCAAGAAGTATTTTGCACAGCAGCTTTCCTTTAACGTTTTCATTGCCTGCAAATACTCTTATTATTTGAGAAAGCTTCTCGGGAGTTGGACGAACATGGTGACCATTCCATAGCTGCATCGAAGGCCAGCGTCTAGAGAAGGTGTGAACGAGTCTCATTCGACCAATCCATGCAAGTTTGCAGACTGTCCTTTCGAAAGCTGTTCTGACAACTTCATTTCGTCAATCACAAGTTCCTCGGGATTGCTGAAGCTGTTCATTGTGCTTGGTTTCCAGCACAGTCTTGTTAAATCCGAAGACAGCAATGTTCAAAATGGTGTTGCTTGGGAGTATGAGGGTGTTGTGCTTTCTGATGTGCCTGCAGAGTTTTGGGCTTCTCATTCTCATTAAAATGCATTCAAGCACCCATTCCTTAGAAAACTTCATGTTCCTTGCACTTCTTCACACTATCAGTCAACTTCTGGGCCATTGTCGTGGCTTGCTTGTTACGACGGTTTCTAAGCCGAGACATCTATGTCAGCAGGAAATTGCAGGATAACGGCATGAAAGGCACGGGACTCCAAAGAATAAAGACAACATTTCATTAAGTGAGGACACTTGTCTTAAAACTGTTTTTTTTTTTTTATTTTAATACAATCCTTATGAGACTACACAAAACTGTAGCTTTTTTTTTTGTCAGATTTCAAATATGCAAATTGCTTTTTTTTCTATGTCAGTTAATACCAAAGATAGCTGATATTAGTTAGTGATATATTAGTGCCTCCATGCAATAAAGCTGGCACATAGAAAAAGAATCCTTAAAGTACAAAGAGCAAAGAGTGCAATGATCTGAGCAGTTTTTCAATTTTGCCCTTGTTACAATATTACTGCACTTTGAACATTGATGTTCAGTTTGTGCCTATCATACTTCAATAAGCATAGTGAAATAAATATTTTTGAACCCAAACTGCGGAATTCTGTTTTGATCATTGCACTGACTACACCTCAAGTTTCGTTTCGCAAAAAAAAGAAAAAAAAAAGAAGAAAAGGTAGATCTCTAGCTTTCCTAGAAGCAGAGATATTGGGGAGCTAAAACCGCCAAGATCCCAAAGTTTGCGTTTTTGCAAAATGAGTAAACACAGATTAGGCAACACTTTATTCAGAATTGCCACAAGATGTAGGCATATTTACACTTCTGAGAACTATAGGCACTAGGCATGTAGTCCGACTGCTAGGCCTGACTAGAGTGCCGCTCCTTCAGGGTCCGGTGCTTGCTTTGAGCAGTGGAGTGCTTCCGTACACTCGAGTGTTCGGCATCTGTCCTCTGCCATCTTTTTTGGTACTATGCAGGCCAGGGTTCATACTATTATTCATACTCTCAGTATTAGTGATGGTGCCTTCTGATGGCTGTCTGAACAGAAAACAGTGGAGCATGGCCCTCCTTCAGTGCAAGTGACCATATCAGAGAGTGTAAGCTCTTGTCACTATTCTATGCTTTCCCATGGAGGCATTACTCCAGCAGCTTTGGGTCTGCCAAGCGTTCATAGAGATGCAGAACTGATTGGCACACACTGGTAGGCAAGTTGTGTTTTCGGAGCTGGTTCTTTCTTGGCTGCAGCAGCGTTCTACAGTACCACGCGTTTGGGCCTGTTTGGCACAGTGTGTGGTTTGTAACATTGTCATTTGAAGCAATATGATGGAAAGTAGCCGTCACGGCCTTATGCAATGCCCAAAGGTCTACAGCATGGGACTTAAAGCCCAGCTGTAATAAGATGTCAACTTAATGATCAGGTCACCCATTAGCTTGCCCTTTCCACCAAGGCTGTCCTTTGCATTGCCTTTGTGCTTGGAAATTGCATTGCACAGAGCCATGTCCATTCGCTTCTGCAGCTTATGCAGTTTTCTTTCTTAGTCTTTACATAGCCGTACACATCTGTTTCTTATAATGCCAGGAATGTGTGGTTATTGCCATCTGAAAGTACAGTAGTATGCCTGACGCAGTGTTTTTTCCATGATCTTTCAAACAGAACAAGCCCAGACTGTACATCCTTTTTAGCAGACTTGTCTGTACTCTTTTGGCATAGATGGCTCGCTTGCCATGCCTCATAGGAAGGGGCATCTTCTTTAGGCCCATGCTCGTATCCGGCACAGAAGTTGGTGAACACAGCATAGTCCAGCATGAGTCCAGTAAAGAGCTCAGTTACGGCACCGACAACTGATGTGCGATGAAAGAACGTGGGTCATCGAAGAACCATTGAATGATACACAAATGTTTCCAGGGTTGTCCCAGTTCAGTTTGTAGTAGAGCTGCTGAACCGAATTAGTGCTCGCCTTGCAAAGGTCCTTGGCTGCGCGTGTTGCTGCTGGCGTAAGCCTATGCTTCACATAGTCTTTCCACGGTGTGATACGTTCATTATCGCAAACACGATTTAGTGCAGTTTGCTGATTACCGGTACTGCATTGGGCGTGCAGCAGGAACGTTCATGGCAAACTGGTTTACCGTTTGGCTGTCTTGCACGCTTAGCGAGCTCCACGTTAACGAAATCTTTGTAATTCTCGCACATTAGAGTTTTACTGCTAGACCGCACTCACGATCCCCTCTAAACATCTACACTTCCTCACCACACACTTTACACCGCCCTGCAGGAATCAGTTCGAAAAAGGTCTTCAAACTCACAATAATGAATGTATCATTGGTGCAGCTATCGTGTGTACTGTCAAGGGGACGAACGTCAAAGTTGCCGACTATGTTCACTTTTCTCCAGATCCAACTCCTGTAGCATTTTTTATGCTTTTCTTTTGTTTTCGAATATGTCCGAAGGCTGCATAGTCATCGTGTCATGGCGGATGCGACTGCTGTGCACGACGCCAATGAAGTTGTTGTTAGGCCTACCTCGTGGAATGCTTCTGTGGCTCTGGCTCCTGCATATCCTCTAGAGTTTTCGGGTGATGCCGGACGTTTTCAAAGATTGGCACCACGTGCACTCTTTCTCCTTTTGCCAAATTTGTGGCTCGAGCAAAATTTCATGAGAGGCATTGTTGCGCATTCCAGGCTCTTTGACGAAATGGCACCCCAGATGCTCTCAGTGGTCACCAGTGGGCCTAGCAGCGATGCATGATGGAGTCTGCCAATCATATAGTTCGACTGCAGTGACATGGTAGGAGCAGCGAATTATACCCCATATTTTTATTATAATTTTTTTGTGGTTCTTTTTTTTGTTGGCCAGTGAAAGCAGGCAAGCAGCAGCAATGGGAAATTGAAGCCCAAAGATCGCATTTTCAAACGAGCCCAACATGGCTGAGGGCGTTGCGTTGGAACAGCGGTACCGCAAAATGGAAAATATGCTGTTTTGTCATCTGCTGTTGCAAACATTTACCCCGCGCGATGATCTGAACTCAATATTGTTACGGGATGTTACGGTATGGAAGGCGATCAAGTGCGGTGCTAGAGCGTGGAAGAGAGAGCGTGAGGAAGAGGATGATGGAGTTGGTGTTCAACGAGCGACTCTGTGTGACGGTGTTTGTGTGCTCCTGCCCCGTATTCGTGTCTCCTGAGTGTCATCCCTAGCCCGTAACATTTTGGTGGCAGCGGTGGTGGGATGGCACTCACTCCCGCCCAGCGCCGTACGAGACTGTTGGTAGAGCTCCGCTACCGAGGCAACAATACCAGCTCTTTCGTGCGTGCCGGCAGGGTCCCCGGGAAAGCCTGCAGGACCTCGTCGCTGATATCGAGCTGTTGGCCTTGCAGTCCTTGCCGGGGGCACCTCAAACACTGAATTTGATCGGCACCGGCGCCTTTCTTGATGCCATCGGAGATCCCGAGGTCCATCTCCAGGTACGTCTCGGGCACCCTGATTCAATCCCCGCCACTTGGAGTCTTGCCATCGAGGCGACCAGCAAGTGGCGAAAGCGGGGCTCTGATCATGACGCCCACTTACGGAGGAAGCTGGCCGACCTGGAGCGGGCGCGCAGCGATGCTGCCGTGTGCTGCCAGAGGCTGCAGAGTGATCTGGACCAGGCCAACGAGGCTCTTGAGAAGCTCGAGTTGCGTGCCTCTTAGGCTGTCAAGAGTGCACAGGCCTTTAAGACACGGAACGCTGAGGTCCAGAGGCTGCTGCATGAAGAAACCAAGCAGGAGCTAGCACTGAGCTCGCGTCTTCACCAGCTGGAGAGCAAGCGCACAGCGCTCCAAGAGCAGGTAGAGGAGGAGAGGGAGGCCAAGCGCAACCTGGAGAAGCAGGTCGCCACCCTCATGCAGCAGGGGGCCGAGTTCAAGATGGCGGACAAGGAGGGCGAGGTGGCCGCGCAGGCGGAGGATGCCCGCAAGCTGCTCCAGAAAGACAGAAGCGGCAGATTCAGGAACTGTGTGCCCTCAAGACAAGCTGAACAAGTCCGAGCGCAAGCTTCAGGCCGAGGTCGAGGACGCCACCATCGAGCTTGAGAAGCAGAGGGCCAAGGTTTTGGAGAAGCAGCAGCGCCGTGTTGGCGCAGCTAGCCTCCGAGTGGTACACGGCCGAGCAGGAGTGGCGCAAGAAGGAAACCCACATCCTGGCCCTGGTGCGGGAGCTCGAGGTGCGCGACACCCTCGAGAAATGAGCGGTCCCGCATGCAGTTGCAGCTGGAGCTGGACGACTTGGTCAACTCGCAAGGCACCGCAAACCGAAATGCGCATGAGTTGGAGAAGGCCGAGCGCTCCCCTGGAGAACCAGCTGGCTGTGCAGAAGACGCATCTGCAGGAGCTGGAGGAGGAGCTGCAACTGACCGAAGACATCAGACGTCATCCTGCAGGCGCTCAAGGCCCAGCGCAAGAGCGACCTGCAGGCGCGCGATGAGCTGGCCGAAGAAAAGCGGTGGGCCCTCACCAAGCAGGTGTAGGATCTGGAGGCGGAGCTGGATGAGGAACGGAAGCAGCGATTGGCAGCCCTGACGCTTCGCAAGAAGCTCGAGGCAGCTATCCAGGAGGCCGAATGGCACATGCAGTTGGCGAAAAGGCTGAGGAAGAGGCCATATGGGCACGCAAACAAAAAGCTGAAGCCCGAGCCAAGGATTTAAGCACAGAACTGGAGACGCTGAAGACAAGGCATGCGAAGGAAATCAAGAGCTTGAAAGAGAGATTGTTGGCCGAGTGTAAGCTGAAGAAGCGGTTGTTACCTGCAGTCAAGGTGGATGGTGGTCTGGCCCACTTGGAATGGCTGGTGTGCTTTGAGAAGGAGCTGCGAGAATGGCTCAAGAAGCAACAGCTACGGCATGGTATGGGTGACCACCTCGCACAGGAGGACGGTTCCTCCACTGCAGATGTTGAGCGCCTGCAGCAGCTCAACGAGATCAACACTCGGCTGGACAGATATGTGCCTGGAGATCGAAGCTCGAAATGAATCGATATGCACGCTTGGCTGGACATATGTGTGCCTGGAGAGTGAAGCTTGGAACGAATCGATGTGCTCATGTTGAAGGCTGTGTTCGCAGATTTGGTTTTCGCTTTCATGGTTGCAGGGAATGTTTCATGCGGCAACATAGACCAGACATTTGATGGAGATACCTGGTGGAAAGGACCAGCATTGAACGTACGCAAGTCTAAACTGGCGCCTGAGGTACAGGAGCCCACGAAAACTGAAGGCGCCGAGAGAGAGAGACCAAGGACGAGATAGAGGCCACAGTGGGCAGCAGTAGTGAGGGTAACCAGGGAGATCAGACCGTGAAAGGGGAGAACGAGGGTGAGGACTCCTCATCGAGCAAGGAGGGTGAAGAGGACAAGACCAAGACCAAGAAGCCGAAGGTTGAGCCGGACACGGCGCCCTCACTAACAGAGGTGGACATTGGGGCCATGGGTGTCATTGTCCAGCTGAACGTCTTCCATCAGTCCAACTTTGACGAGGTGGTCAACAGCATGCACTACATGCTCCTCAGCTTCTATGTGCCATGGCGTGAGCACTGCGTGAACCTGGAGCCTGAGTACGCTCGCGCGGCCACCACGTTGAGGCGGCGGAGCCTGCAGGTGCTGTTGCCCAAAGTGGACACGACGGACAAACAGAATCTGACCAACCGCTTTGGCATGAACAAGTGCCCTACGCTTTTCTCGCATGCGGCCAACCTGACCAAATATGAGAGCACCTTCTCAGCCGGAGGGATAATCGATGCGATGGCAGAGAAGACAGGCTCGCTGTTTGCGCCACCAGTGGAAGCATCACTCAGGCTGACCGCTGTGAACTTAAGCTCACTGTCACCAACGCCAAGATTATGCTGGTCTACTTCTACGCCCCACGGTGCGGCCACTGCCGCGGCGTCCCCAGAGTCCAAGCGGGCAGCGTGGCACCTCAAGGAGTACGGCATCTCACTGGGCAAGGTGGGCGTCAGCGTGAAAGGGCGCCCTGCGTGCAATGACTATACCCTGCTGCACTTCAGTGAGTGACCGTTGCCGTGGACAGCATTACTTGATACTGCTGTGCCCACCGGCCGGTCTCCACAGACTTCGACTAGACACTGTACTTTCTCAGACTTCGGCTGTGATCTTTTTGGACATTTCCAATTGGTATGTTGGTGTGCCTCGTGTGTTATTGTCCATTCTCTGTGTAGTCTGTGTTTTCATGTGTCTGTGTGTGTGTTTGGACACATTCAGTGCATTTCCTGTCCCTCTGCCTCCCCTCCACCCCCGGTGGAAAGATGTTACAGTATGGAAGACGATGAAGTGCGCCACTAGCATGTGGAAGAGAGAGCGGGAGGAAGAGGACGATGGAGTCGGTGTTTGGCAAGCGGCTGTGTCTGTGTGCTCCTAATGCGTGTCTCCCGAGTGTCATCCCTAGCCCACAACAATATTATGCTTAAAATACTAAGTTCTGCAAGAAGAAAATTGGTGAACTTGGAGAATAATAGCTTCAGATTCTGAAAATGCTCGTTTTAGAAGCTCAATTTTTTTGTCATCTTTTTGTGTTCCTAAAGATCCGTTTCTCCCGTTAAGAGTGATATCACTTGTAGTAAGCGCAAATTTTAAATATTATTCTACTGTGTTATAGCCTGGAGAAGTAGTTTGCATTATGAACTCAACATCCTTCCCCATATTTGAGCAAATGCACAATCAAACCCGGATAATTCGAATTTTGGTTAAATCGAACTCACGGAATGTAAGTATAGGAAAGCTGCATTGTATATTGAACTCAATTTTGCCAATAGTTCGATATATCGAACTCCACACCACGCATTAAACGATGCGCCTTCCCCAAAGATGATCGCATCACCCTTAGGTGTTTGCCGCGTGACGTTTTCAAGCCACACGCGGAAGGAATGGGAGGGCACAGTTCGGCGACGGCTGGCCTAGGGCAGCGCCACTCCGTTTCCCCAAAGGCGCACGTATCTGCGGTGATCACTGCCGCACGCCAGCACGTGATGTTCACAAGCCATGTGAGTGAAGGAACGAGAGGAAACCATGCGGCGATGTTGGGTAAGGGGAAAAACGCGATAGAGCGAAACGCAAGGGCGTGCCGTGCCCTCTTCTGCCAAGCTTTATCTCCCCCCTTCCTCTCTCTTTCCTGGCCTTCGTTCGGAGCAGCACGTGCTATGCATGTGCGGACAAGCCTGCTCAGCCCATGGCAGACGCTTTCTCTAGTGTGTGTGGTGAACGCTGTGCGTGCGGTGGCTGGTGTGCGATGCGCGTCTCGTGTTGTGCTGAATGTGCGTAAGCTGCGGCAACTGCGAACACTAAGCGTTCGTTGTTCTTTTTTGCGGGAGTCATTTATGTTTGCCGTCGTGCTGAACGTGGGGCTTGGCGTATGCTATGGCGGCTGCGGACGTTAAGAAGCCGCAATTTTTTTTCTTTTGCGAGAGTCGCCCTTCCTTGTGCTAAACATGCAGTGCAGCATAAGCTACGGCGGCAGCGGACATTAAGAAGGAGCATTTTTTTTTTTTTTTTTTTTTTTTGCGAGAGTCGTCCATGCTTACATCTATGAATCAAGGAAAGCCCGCAGTCAGCTGTGGTCACGACACCGACTTTTAGTATTGTTCGCTTCAAACGACGTTTGCGACTATCATGCTTTCCAACGACTATCATGTTTTGGCAGTGGACTACGCCTGCCCCATGTGCGGCATGATAAATCGATCCAGGCTTCTGCAATCTGCCATCATAGGCACTTTGCCAAGTTTGCTCCCTGCCACTGCAGGGTCTATCAAAAGTATAGTCAAAAGATAAACACGCCGTGACGTTATCGCTGTGTAGCATCATTCCGTGCCTGCTTCTGCTTGTTCTTAATGGCAGGTTGTGTCTCGATTATGCAAAGTTTGGTTCACCCTTTGCTTGACAATTGCATTGTCATTCACTTTCTCTCACAGAGTAGTGTCATGAATAGTCAGATCATGTGTCCTCCTGAGTGACACGCCACTGATTGAAGCAATCTTCTTCTGCAGAGTGGCAGCCTGAGAGAGCAGGAATATCGTGCTTGAGACGCTTTCAGGTACCATAGGGCTAAAAAAAAAACATTTGAGCGAATGTATAAAATAGAGACCTTGTTTTCAAGTTGTCGAATTATTTCTAATTGCCGCTTCTGCATGCCAAGAGCAGGTGTTTCATTACAAGACACTGCACATGCAACTGGCTGCGCCCAAATTCTTGATATGGCATACACAGCCATAACAAGTGTAGTCTTCGCTCCCTGAGAAAACTGAATTTTCGTCATTTCTAAGGCCAATCACAAGTTCTTTTGACTAATCATGTATTAAATTTCTTTTCAGGGCTCTTTTGTTAAACATTCGACAACATGCTTTGTCTTGTAATGGCCAATCTTTTAATAATTTGTAAGCATTGTATCGCTAAGTAGGTGGATTTCTTGTGGGCGCGACTTTGTTAGCACTGTAAAAGAGGAATTGGTATATCGGAAAATGAATGGTATCATGGGATAGAGCATCCATGAAAGGCATGCAAGTGACAAAATGGTTGTTTGTTTCAATTAGGTAATCAATTAGAGCCAATAACAATAATAAAGGGTTCACAGAAAAGGAAAAGTGCAGTGCCTCACACTTGTTCTGTGGATACCTTAAAGGTATACTGAAAAATATCAAAGAATATTGAGAAAGCACTACAATTGCATTTTTAAGACACGATTACACTAGTACAGACGCATAATTCGGGTTAGTTTTGAGCGAATGGCTGTATTTTTGGCGTTTTCTGAGCAGCCGCAGGGTCTGAGGTAGCGCACTCCCGACTGTGAGCCGGCAGGTGTGACGTCACAACTACCCTCAGTAACGTCATGGCCCCGCGATCCCGCCGCCGCTGCCCCCACACCTGAAGTTGGTTGACTAGCCACACGCAGTGCCAGTGTCGGTTCCTCCGTGTCGCGCTGTGCACAATGCTGCGAAGTGTGGAATGCTGCGTACAAGGGAGGTCGAGAAGGACGCGTGCGGAGGGCGTGTATTGCAAACAATTGTGTGCGTGCTGGGTGGGAGCAAAAAAAATTAAAAAGAAAACACGTCCCTCCGTGTGCTTTGTGAGTGCCACAGGGGAAAGGAAAAATGAACAGGTGCGACCGGCCGCGATGGAGGTAGTTGTGACGTGATATCTGGTTTTGTCAGAGCTTTCACAGGAGCCAGCTAGGTGCGGCGATTTGAGAAATATTCATTAAAATACTTACTTTCCGCTCATTTCTGTTTATAAAGTGTATTGTTTTGGTCACTCCCAATGCGATAGCTACCATCTGCGCTGGAAATCTCGGCGGCAATTTTTTTATTCAGTATACCTTTAACTGCACCGTAAAGGAAAGGAAGATGGGAGGGAAAGCGGAAAGAGTTCAAGGGGTGCTGTTGTGAAGAGCTCTGGACTAATTTTGACCACTTGGGGATCTTTAACGTACACTGACATCACACAGCACATGGACAGCTCTTCGTTTCGCCTCCATCGAAACTTAATTAGATCCAGTTAAGTGGTATATATACAGAAAAGGAAAGTCCCAGTATCTGTCACTCGCGATAGAGAAACTAGTTGGTATATTGAAAAAGGAATGCCACCATTGGATAGAGCATGAAGGATAGATGTGCAGGTGATGAAATGGCTAGTGTGGTTGATTAGGTAATTAATTAGAGACAGTTAAATAGTTTACAGGAAAGGAGAGGCCCAGAATTTATCACTCGCGGAATCCTGCTGACACATCTCGGGGACAACACAGCATTGCTTACGCTTACGCATTTCTCCAGTGCAGATTCTGCAGTGACCTCTGAAATATTTTGCTTTTATCATATCCATTTATGCAGAATGATACCAGGTGCCACTGGGATGTCTGCCAGCCTGCACCTCAGTGTTCTAACCTATGGCAAATACAGCACTTTGTGAGGAACTGATGCTTTTGGGAAATTAATCAATTTTAGAGCAAACTGCTTCAGTTGCTTGGACCAATGCGAGAATATCTCCTGGTAAAACCGGTGCGATCTGGTTAAGTGCCTCCTGCTGAGCTATATGCTCTGCAACGTGCTTTGCTTTGAACCTCTCCAAGGGTTTTCGGTATTTCTGCGTGCTGTCAGTTTGTCAACTTTTTGTTTGGTGCGAGAGGTGTACGCAATTCGACACCTATCCGGCTCCTTTGGGGTTTTGCTAACTCTGCTGCTGGAGAGGTCACTGGTACCAGATACAGCTGAAAAAAAAAGTGTTGGCGGCTCTGCTGGAAGGCACATTTATTTACGTCCCGTGCTGCCCAAACATGCCTATCAAAATTGAGGTGATCCATGTAGGGTACCTGCTGCATGCGCACTGAATGATGTTACACTTGATGCGGAAGATGCAGCCAGTATTTTGGTGCTTGCACAACTGCTAACGTATCTGTATGTACCTGACGGTTAGGTTTATCCCGAAGCAGTTGTTTTTGTTGGATGAGTAGCGACATCTATGAGCCGCTTGCTCTCCGAGTTCATGAGTGGCAGACAGAAGTCTAGAGCATGAGCTTGCAAACAATGCCTCATATATCCAATATAGGATGGGACCAACCCAAGGCTTTGTTTGAATGTCATGGAGCTAGGCTCTGATCATCAAGTTAATTTTGTGTAATCCTATTGCTTTTTTTCTTCATTCTGAAGAGAACTGGATTTGAACTGCTTTATTTTTTTTTTTGTTAGGTCAGTATAGGTAATGAGGCTTTTTGTACAAGCACCCTGATCTTCTATCCTCCACCACTAGGTTCTCGCTTTCAGCATCAAGCTCCCAAGAGTGAAGGTAGCATCATTCTGCCTTTGCAGATGTGAATTCTTATCTTATCTTAGCTTTCATCATATTATTCAGGATGGTGAAAGCTGTATGCTTGAGCTTAAAGACAATGTACTAAGCTACATAAACAAACATTTTGTCTCCCTGATTATGTAAATGCATGAAACATATCCATGTGACCATTACACTCACAGAAGACAGTTTTTTATGTTACTGGAATCATCGTAACCTACAAGCTACAGGCTCCTGAGCACAAGTTTTCGCCAATTACAGGACTTCATTTCATTTAATGCAACAATTTTTAAGGCGCTAATCAGTATGCTGATGTTCTTTCATTTACTTCCTTCTGGAACATCCCAAGTGCTGGGTGTGCTCATCAACTGCAGTCTTTAGGCAGGCGATGTTTGCCCGGGAACACAGTTACTTGCAGCTCTTGAAACATAAGCACAAATTTGCATTACTATGAACAAATTGTTCATTATTTGTTCAGTAGATTTTAAGCATAAAATTTGAGCAGTTGTCCAACATCACCTGCAGAAATATTTCAAAAATGCAGTTATCCAGGCAGTTTGTGAGCTGAAGATGTGCTTCTTTTGGATAGCATCACCTCTTTAGCAAGGACTGCGAGGGGTTCGTTGTCAAAGTCCTGCACACAACCTTAGCCTTTGAAGCTGTGATACGCCCAACCCTGAAGGTAAACCACTTGGTACTACTTGCCTACTCTCTTGTCTCCTTTTATTTCAGCAAGGTGACCTGAAGTAAGACAGTGAAGAAAGCTGTGATGGTATTCAATGGCAAGCCTAAAGCTGACGAAGCAGACACGATGTCATCACTTAAGCATAGCAAAGTATGTCAACAGTTTTAACTGGTAGACGGCTCATGAGGGCTGGTTGGTACATGGCAGAAAGCATTGAACAGGGCCGATGGGAGACACAAAGAAATGAGACACACACTAGCGCAAGTGGGTATCCATTCCCTTGTGTCTCACCTTGGCCCTGTTCAATCCTTTCTGTTTTTATTGATACTTGCATACCTGAACCGACCACAGTAAGAACGGAAAACATGCTGACTGCACCTCATGATCAATTGACAAGCCTTCAGTAAGACCAAGCATTTCACTCTCTTGTTCCATGTGCCTGGAACATGCTTATCCTGCAAATTGGTGAGAATGGCACGTGGGAACTTCATTGCCACAGAAACAAAATGATCTGCACAATCTGGTTCCAAAGACAGAAGTGCTGTCCTGATTTAACTGTTCTGACAAGCTCCGAGAAATCTTGACTCAGGAAGCATATTGCGGGAAGAACGGAGAACAAGGACAACACAGGACAGCGCTAACTTTCAACACAGCATTTATTGTGGATACTAGCATATGTATACATATCGATTCAGTTGAAGGAAAGAAAGAGAGACATTCAAAAATTTGACAAGCGTCTCACATGCTGTCGTCCTAGGAATTCAAGCTCTTTTCTTGAAAGCGCTACAAGCGGCCTGCTGACACATTGTTCTCCTGCCCATGCTATCTCAGCCGTCCCCTTGATTTCTCTTACCAGGTCGTTTCGGTGCCGATACAAACGACAGTTTTATCTAGCAAGGAATGGCAGGGTGGTTTTGCTTCGCATTTTTTGCAGTAGGCTGAAAGATGGCCATCTTTGGTTATGTTCAACTTTATTGTTTGGCTCTTGTAGGCGCACATTCAAACATTTGCCCGTTTGGCCTATGTAGCGCCTACCACATGAAAGTGGACTTCTCCAGACAACCCTCCTCCTGCAGGGCATGTAGGGATTTTCATATTGCCAGAAATGTTGCCCACATCTGTCGCCTCCTATATTCTTGCGAAAAGGTTGTTTTCTGTTCATCAGCCTTTTCTTCATCATTTATCGGGAGAAATTCACACCTAAAGCTCTTTTTGGATCCACATATTACACCACGGTGTATTCCATCCTGTGAAGCCCAGCCACATACATTTTGCTCTGGATTTTCGTCATACAACAGGATTGAGGCTGATGTGTCACTCGTTGAGTGGATCTGCACCCGTGGTGTATCCTGCCATTTGTTTTTTTTTCACTGCATCGAATGAAATATTTATGAAAAAGGTAGATGAGTTACCTTTCTCACAAATCGAGGAGTTGAGGTTGAGCCAGCTTTTGAGCAGACGTCGGATGTAGGAGCCCTTGCAGACCAGTCTTCGATGCAGGCCCTCATGCGTGCGGAACTGGTCGAAAAGTTTGCGTGCAATGGCCATAAACCTTGGCAGCTAATCGAAAGAAGGCAATTGCATGGCTGATTTATTTTAGTAGTGTCCTTTTAGCATCCTGATCAAGCAAAACATCTACAGAACTCCAGGCTTACACGTGAAAAAGACCACAGGCAGCAATTATGCGAGCATGCAGTTTAATGAGCTCATGAAAACAGAAGTTGGGCTAATTTCTGCACTAATTCAAATAACTCGCAGGTTACACGTGGAAGTACTATGTGAATTGGACACACATGAAATTATGTAACATAAGGGTAAAAATTAGAGGGTCTCTTAGATGTCTCTTAAGAGGCAAAAGTCTACCCTTCCTCTTCTATCATTTGCCTCTTATCGGCATTGGTAGCAGTGCTGCATATAAATGGTTTACAGGAAAGGAAAGACGCAGTATCTGTCGCACTTTATCTGGCGAGTGTGTTTGGACGGTACACAATTGCTCATGTTGCGTGGCGTTCCTTGGCGCGCATTCAGGTGTAAGATTGCAGACGCAGGACCGCTAGATAAGAACTAATCTCGTGGAATCTTGCGGTATATGACATATCACGCACAATTCTTCTGCACAACTCGCGCACGGTATTTTGTTCCATGAGCCATGAACTCACGCCTTAAAAAGCAAATAGATGTACAATGAATAGTGAGAATTAACACTTTCCTTTCTGCGCCTATTCCCATTGATAGCCCGCTATCGATGGTTTAACGATTCGAATTTTCCCGCTTTCAAAGTGCTCCTTGACAAGTGGCATCCTCCAGGGAAATAGAGGAACCTCTTTCAGTTTTGCTTTTGTTTTTATTTTTTTCACCGTGCTGCACCCGTCCAAATGGTCTCCGGAGTCAGGTGATCGGCGCTGCTTGTTTACATCATGGCATCAACATGCGCTACTGCGCGGAAACTGCGCAGTTCCGCGGAAGTTGACGCATCGGAGAATTTTTTATTTATTTTTTTTTCAAAAGTGTTTTCGGGGGCGAAAACGAAGCTTATCGGGGCATGGCTGTTGACGTTCTGGGTTGGTTCGACATAGTTTCGCTGTCAGTGCTAAAGTCTGAAGAGCTGAATTCGTCTTCCGAGTCATCACTGGATGTGAACAGCAGCAGTGATGACTCGGAAGACTAATTCAGCTCTTCAGACTTTAGCACTGACAGCGAAACTACGTCAAACCGACCCGAAACTTATACAGCCATGCCCGATAAGCTTCGCTTTCATCCCCGAATTCAGTGTATTCAGTATTCAGTGCTCTGTGATTTGTGTCCTAAACGTGCGACGATCTGGGGGTCCCTGGCCACCGGCGGAAGCACGTCAAGCGACCTCCTAGGCGCTCTGCGCCGTATGCACTCCGACACGAAACACCACCTCCAGCCGCACTCCATGCTGCACTAATAGCAGCAGAGCCATTGGCTAGTCAAGCGGTCCCTGTAGTGGCGGCAACAGATCAGGGCCCTGCGAACAAGAGACCACGCGAAGAAAAAGCCAGCGATGCGGCTTTGGGTGACCACGCAGAGGACATGGACCACGCATCCTTCACGGTTGTCTCTTACAAGAAAAAGAGAGCTGCTGGTGTTCCGGTTGTCTTCAGGCCCACCGAGGTAGGAGGCAATCTATGGAAAGCCAACCCTAACATCGTGGCTTCGGCAGTTGTAGCGTCGGCACAAGAAAACGTTCTCAGCCATCGTCTTAATAAGGATGGGAGCTTAATGATTACAGTATCAACATTGCTTGCTGCAAACCATTTGCTCACAGTAACTAAGCTGGCTGGAGTGGCTGTAGAGGCCCGGGTACCATATTCTTACACAGCCAGCTACGGGAAAATTCAAGACGTACCTGTCACTTACTCAAATGAAGATCTGCAAGAGTATCTACGTGACCAAGGTGTCCTCTCCACTAGGAGGCAAGCAACATACATTCCTGAGGACGGTGGCAAGTTCAAAGAGGTACGCCGTCGTTCTGTTATATTAGAATTCTCAAAAGATGCACCACTGCCTAAAAGAGTCACGCTTGGGTTCTGTAGTTACCCTGTAACTGAGTATGTCGGAGCAGCGACACAATGCTACAAATGCTAAAGGCATGGCCACATATCGAGACATTGTACCGGCCTCGTGCGATGCAAAGTGTGTGCTGGCCCCCATTCGCACAAAGAGAGCACCTCGAGAGCGCAACCTAAATGCACAAACTGCAATGGCCCACACCCTGCTTCATATGGAGGTTGTGTTAAAAAGAAAGCTGCTACACTCGCACGCTCAGGGGAGCAAGCACAAGGGAAACCGCCCAAGCGTCATGATCCACCACCTAACCCTGACGTGGTTTTTACAAAAACGTTAGATAAATCCCAAAATCAGTCGCCGCAACATGGAAAATCGCATGATGGAAAAATGTGTGATGACACGTGGCTGCAGCCAAAAAGAAGCGTGGAAAGTCCGCTGGCTTTTCTCCTCCAACAAAGCAGCAGTGACATTCCGCACAAGGCCCGACAAACAACCTTTCTAACTCTCGGCCTAAGGCAACGCAATGTGGTTTAGTTTCGTTTTTGGGGTTTAACGTCCCAAAGCGGCTCAGGCTATGAGAGACGCCGTAGTAGAGGACTCCGGAAATTTCGACCACCTGGGGTTCTTTAACGTGCGCTGACATCGCACAGCAACGCAATGTAACAAGAAGATCAGCAAAAGGCAGCAGAGCGGAAGCACCGAACAAGAAATCACAAGCCTACTGATTCTGATGCTGTTTGCCGCCGTCAAAGCACTTGTCTGCGCTAACCCTTCGTCACAAGGACTCCCAGAAGTAGAAGCTGTTCTAGCAATGGAGCTGTTGCTGTCGGTCTCTTATGCTCCGCAGGGGCGTAGTATCACTCATCTGTAATCATAGCTTTGACAGGAAGAGCTTCACCACAGCTGACCATCCACAGCATCTATCGCACATGCACCATTTTCCATTGGAACGCTCGTGGTTTACGCTCGAAACTCTCTGATTTACGGCAACTTGTACGAGCGTACCACTTCCCTTTCATAGTCATCTCTGAATTGCGCGTGGAGGAAACTTTCAGACTGCGCGGATACTATTTTCATCATTCACAACGACTAGATGACGTTAGCAGATTGCTGATAGACTTTCGCAAGGATATCCCGGCCCCTTTGGTTGAAGTTCCGCCTCACAATGATAACGAATATGTGTGCGCCATAACAGTAATTGGGAGACAAGAGTACACTCTTATTGGAGTATATCCTGAGCCAGGCAGGCCATTCGATGCTTCGAGGCTTGAAAATTTGATAACAAGGACTCCCATTCCACATATTATTTGCGGAGATTTCAACACTCACAATGAAATTTGGGAAAGCTCACGTACATGTGCCCGAGGTGCCAAGCTTGCAGGCCTTCCGGCAAAATATTTAATTGAACCGCTAAATGACGGCAGCATAACCTATCTCCGAGCCTGACGACTTTCAGAAGCATTGACGTGACCTTTATGACAAGTTCAGCTGCCCACAACTTTAGCTGGCGCACCGATCTGGAAACGTGGAAGTGACCATTACCTGATTCTCATATCTGCTGTCTGTGCGCAGATGGCGTCAAAAAAATTTCTTATAAAATCTACAGACTGGGATATGTACAAACATGCTGCAAGCAGAGGAATTACTGCCGCAACCCGGCATGAGGCACTAATATCGACAATTGCTTATTGCCTGAGAGAAAGCACGCGAACCACAGCTAAAAGCGATAGCTTACCCAAATGATGAGACATTTCAAAGGCTGTGCGCTATTTGCAGACGAGCGAAAGGAAAGCTATGTGCACAAAAAACATTGAAGACCTTCGTGCCTGCCGACGCACACATCACATTCGACGCTACCTGGATAAGCTTAGTCGTCAAAAATGGCGGGACTTTTGTTCTACACTGGACGTGCGCCAATCAGTAGCCAAAATTTGGCGGATAGTTTGTGGTATGCGCACGCCCCCCCAACAGCTTTACCCTTTAACAGCACTATCTCTGCATGAACGAAAATCCATTAAAGAAGTCGCAGAAGAATACTGCAGACGACTATCTGCAGGGTCAGTGACTTCCACACACTCCACAGATGGTCTGTCAAACATCCCCCCGGCGGCAGTGTCAGCGATGGACCTACCTTTCACTACTGAGGAGTTCACCACAGCTATTGCAGACTTAAACAGACGGACGTCTCCGGGCCATGATGAGGTGACCTATGACGCAATCGCAAGGCTACCTCACAATTCCCACCTTCGACTCCTGGAATACTACAATTC
Organism: Amblyomma maculatum; assembly: GCA_023969395.1. Taxonomy (NCBI): domain Eukaryota; kingdom Metazoa; phylum Arthropoda; class Arachnida; order Ixodida; family Ixodidae; genus Amblyomma; species Amblyomma maculatum. Next base: position 629,325 of record JAJIZL010123131.1, read on the forward strand.
TCTCTGGATGTCTGGTGAAGTCCCAACGGAATGGAAGTTGGCGAAAATTGTGCCCGTTTCGAAACCTTCTAAACAGCCAACAAGTTATGCACCCTTCCGACCCATTGCCCTACTGAGCTGCGTCGGTAAGCTTATGGAGCGAATTATTTCCAAATGCGTCACCTGGTTCCTCGAGAGCAGGAGTGAATATCCTCAAGAAATGAACGGGTTTCGCCAGAATAGGTCTGCGACTGATAATGTTATTACCCTTGTCTCATCACTTTAAGAGTACTTTCACGCTGAATACATCCCGACAGCCGTTTTCCTTGACATCAAGGCTGCTTTTGACTGTATTTCATCATGCAGTTCTGGCAGCCTTGGCCTCGGAGGAAAACTTTACAACTGGATTGGACACTATTTACAAGAGCGGAAAATTTTTATGAGCACTCCACATGGTCAAACTTCCTTTCATGCAGTGAAGAGGGGCGTACCTCAGTGAGCTGTGCTCAGCCCTCTCCTGTTCAATATTGCCCTTATACATATAACAAGAAACCTTCCCCGTGGAGTGCGCATTACAATTTTTGCAGATGATATTTGCATCTGGAGTGCATCACGTTCGCGGTATACAACGCAGCAACAAATTCAGAGAGCGTTAATGCACATCTCAATGTACCTGGCTCCTCAAGGTCTTCGCCTCTCACCAGAAAAGAGTGTTGCTATGGCATTTACAAGGAAAAGAATGACTCGATACCCGCTCCTTCTGGGTGAACGGTCACTGCCCTATGTACGATCACACCGGTTCCTAGGGGTTATAATTGACAGTAACCTCTGTTGGGCCCCTCAGACTAAAAAACTCCATGAGATAATCACTGCAGCATCACAGGTTTTCAGATTCATGGCGGGAACACGATGGGGCACCAACTGCCGATCGATGGTTCTGCTTGAAAAGGCCTACGTTGAAGGAGCGCTACGCTACTATTTACTGGTACTTTAAAGATTATCTCCAACAAGCAAGAAGATTCTTGAAGCTGCACGGAACAACTGCTTGCGGATATGCCTTGGACTCCCAAAGGGATCCTCTGCATCAGGAACACTTGCAGAAGCAGGATGCCTCTCGCTAGATGTGATTGCCGCCCAAGAAACTATGCGCATGTCGGAGGACATGTCCTCCAAGGGAAGAAGCATTTCTTGCATCGTGTCCACCAAACTCACAGCAACTCTGGCTTTGGTCAAGTAGTACAGTTTCTGCCCCTCCCTACTATTATTCAGCCACGTAGTTTACTACCAGTCACCTTTCCTCCATGGACACTATAGTCTTTAAAGGTGAATATGTCTGTTCCTGGCGTGGATGCGAAAAGCCGCATGCCACAGGCAGCACTTCTGCAAGCCGTTCTCGCCTACATAGTCAAGGAATATACGCAGCACACCCACATATTCACTGACGGTTCAACTGCTCAAGACACTTCATCCTGTGGCCTTTATGTACCCTCAACAAACCATGTCCTGTCTTACCGGCTGCAGCGGAAGACATCATCTACGACAGCTGAGCTCTATGGCATTAAAGAAGCTCTCTTCTATATCCTGCTCCAAACTCCCGGAAGATGGGTTATCTTCACTGATTCCAAAGCATCTCTGCAAATCCTGAATAACCTGCTGAAGAAAAACAATCATCATCCTGTTTCCCTTGACATCGGGTATCTTCATCATTTGGTTATTGCCGCAGGCCACTGCATAACATTTCAGTAGATACCAGCTCACTGTGGCATTAAAGCCAATGAAAAAGCAGATGAAGCGCCTTGCAAAGGCCACCAACATCAAAGATACATTAGGACCTTCTTCATGAAATCTGATGCATCCCGACTGGCTAAAAAATTTGCTTCCGAAACAAAGTATCGACTTTGGAGCTTGCCGACGCATCACTACCAATTTCTTTATTCAATTGACCCACATCTAAAATCAAGACTTCCTCCGAAATATCCTCGCCAACTAGAAACTCTTTACCACTGACTTCGTCTAAACTGTGTATACACAAATGGATTGCGCTACCGTTTCGGTGAAATGAACAGCCCGTTTTGTGACCACTGTGGCTCGATTGAAACTGGAACATATCCTACTTGAGTGCACTGCGTACGCTGACAAGCATGCAAACTATGAACACAGCATAGAGAAGCTCTCCCCAGTGCCTTTAACAATGAACAGTGTTAGGTCCCTTAGCCTGCCCTAGGCAACGGAGACTTGTGATGAACTTTTTATTTACATATTTGAAAGACATTGGACTCCTTGACAAACTCTAAATTTACCTCGCATGTTTCCCTCGGGCATTTTGCAAGCTGTGAACTCTATAAGCACATTTGTCGGATCATGCATTTCATTATTTGATTTTATATCATTACTCCACGAAGCACCTTAACACGTATTTAATGGCCGTGTTTTATCTCCCCCTTCAATTCTATTATTTCCCTCACCATTCTTTTTCAATCTTTCCCTCCCGAATTCCCCTACCCACACAGAGTAGCATGCCAGCGAAATCTAAATGCCGACGAAATTCTGTTTTTCCATTAAAGAGTCTCTCTCTCTCGTCCCCCAAAACGCTTTTGCTGCGCGCTGATAGGAAGAGATCACTGTTCTGAAGGTTATCTGCAGGGAACCATCTTTCGGGCGGGATTACTTGCCGCCAGCAGCGCAGGGAGTCGTGTTTTCCACTAGAGGACAGCCAGGGGTCGACCTCGACTAGTTTTCTTTCCAAACTCAACGAATACTGTACACAGAAAGCTAGAATTTGCTGCAATGTTGCATTGGTCCCTGCTGTAAAAAACGTATATTTTGAAATTTTTTCATTTTTTTATTTGTGTCAAGAAACTGATGCTTTTGTGTCTTTGTTTTTCAACTACAATTTTTTGCTGATAGATTTTTATCACTTAATAAATATGTTGATTGTCACTAATGTAATAGTGAAAAGAAATTCTTCCTCTACAATTTGATACTAGACACTCCTGTACCAAGAAAATGTTGTTAGAGAAAAAAATATTAATGACAACACCCAAAACCTGCCCCTTTTCTCGCGGACAGGAAAGTGTTAATTAGCAACTTCAATTCATAAAAGCCATTATACAGTGCTGAAAATGTGACTGGAAATAGGTCAGGAATTCATATATAATAAGAACACAGTCTCTTATGTTTGATATGCATTCAACATCACGAGTGCCTAGAAAGGAGCAAAAGGAATTCATGAATATGCAAAGAAGCGAGGATTATTCAATCGTTATTTTGTTTCTGGCATGTTGGTGTTCACAAAAGTTTGAGAAGCACTATCACCAACCAAAAATATTTAATAAAACCCGACGTTTCAGGACCAGCTCTGTCCCTTCCTCAGGGGCGACTGAAGTGCGAAGCCCGCAGTAGCAAGCAGTGGTCTCTGTTTCCCCTTTTCCGACACATGACGGAGTCCAATTGTGTACACGGAGGATAGCGTCCCTGGTTTTCACCGCTGCTGCTATCAGCAGGATGAACCAAGACTTGACGTGTCGGCTTTTAAAAGGATTGGTTTTAACGGCAAGGACGCTCACCTCTTCAAAGGCGATTTTGTGGTCGCCGTGTTTGCTGTGCTCAGCGAGGGGGTTGCTTTCCGAGTTCATTTGCCGGACCTCATTTTTTTGTTGTAATATTCGCTGACAGAGGTTTTTTGTTGCGCCGATATATGAAGCCGGGCACTCAGAGCATGGGATTTTGAAAGAACGCCAGGTTGTTTTTCTCACGGGATGCGGTCTTTTGGTAGCGGTAGAAAACGGCCGACCATTGAGGCAGTTTGTGTGAGACACACAGATGTGTTTTTGCAGGATGCGTGCCAGCGCCTCACTGGTGCCCGCCACATATTGTAGCACAATGCGAGGGGAGTTCGTCGTTTTCTTGCTGACAGACCCTCTTGTCCTGCGAGCCCGAGGCTGCTGCTTGCTACTGTGGGCCTCGCACTTTAGTCACCTCTGAGGAAGGAACCAAGTTGGTCCTGAAACGTCGAGTTTTAGTAAATATTTTTGGTTGGTGATATTGTTGAGTTTCCTTAAAGGGATAGAACACTAGCCAAAATATATCATGAGATTATGGTGGAGATGAAAAGATCATGCCTCATATAGTACAGATCGAGCACTACAATATCAAAGAAAAAAGGCTTTACAATTTTAATTTGCCATTGAAAATCGCATAAATACAACCGAGGTGCTTTCTAGCGGAGAAACCCTAGGACTTTCAGTGTAGCCCCCCATGTGACTATATGTCAGCAAAATATCGCTGACTTTTGTAACTGCACATTGTTCTTTTTTCTTCTAGGAGTGCTTTCCATAATTTATTATATTTTGCGCTCTCTCCAATGCTTCCTTAAATAAAAACCACCCCTTTTGCACCGCGAGAGGTATGCTTTCAGGTTTTGCCACTAGATGGCGCCACAGTGTTTGCAATTTCGTGAATGAAGCAATGACAGTGCCCACTAAAACTTTCGTCGACGTAGGCGTGTGTTATTGTGCCGTAACAGCATTGAGTGTGAAACTGAAACGGACGTTAGTCTACGCAAAAAATGCCTGATTACTGTCTGGTGAGTGAAAGTTATATTTGTTTTCGTTACGTCTTTTTTGTTGACCACCAGTCGTCATCGTGGTCACTGCTCATGGTTTCCAGTATCGGACTACATAAAAACGCGCATGCATTAATCGAAAAACTCCCGGTAAAAATTTTCTACAGCGTTTCTAACAAAACCGTTATGGAACCGAGCATTTTAGACGTTAATCTTTCCACTGCAGCGAAAAAAAATCGAGACCTAAATTCCAGTGTTCTGTCCCTTTAAGGGGGGATGAGGGTCTTGGAAACTTTTTTTTACTTCTTAACCTCTTACTGAAAATTGGCATGATATATCTTTGCTGATTTCGAATATGTATTCAGATTTCAAATACCTTGTCTAGAAATAAAGGTTTGGCGAGATCATGTACCACGGATAGCGTCTTTTCTTACGGGCCAGTAGAGTAGTTTTTTCATTAAAAACTAGCTTTAAAAATATGCTGCCATTTCCAAGGGCCTATTGCACACCCTAAAGCTAAAGAAATTTTGAGTCATTACATATGTCATGAATGAATAACAAAGTTGGGAAAGAAAATGTGTGGGTAATTAGTTTATGTCTAACCTAATTGCTAGTCTATGAAACTTTATGAAAAATGGAAAGCTTTAGGATGTAGCTAAGATTTTACTTAAAAAAATGATACCAAGTCCATCAAAATTCATCCATGCAGACATATGAAAAGTTTTGTAAGGCAAAGGCATTTGACTGAAAAGCAATGCTGAGAAAACTGCATTCTGTTTTACTTCCTGTGTTACTTTCGTTTAATGACAATATAGAAATATTTAATACTTTAGTATGCAGCCCAGTTACTGCTGAACACAATGACACCAAACTTACAAAAATCTGTTCATGTAAAGATTTTGAAAAGCATGTATGGCATTAGCACAACAAAAAAAAGTCTCAGAAAGCCACTTGCTATAGTTTCTGAGTCAGAAATACATCCGCATAAGTCCTGGGCAGTAATCTTGGGTTCTGTCAGGATTATGCCTCTTGGCCATCTCCTTCCTCACCTTTTCACTATTGGTGTGACCCTTATCAGACCTGCACTATCTTTTCAAGGTTCCTATGAATGAGGCACCTACCAGGACTGTAACCACGCTGCACTGCAACAGCTCTGCTGGTTGCTGCCATCCAGCAGAGCTGTTGCAGTGCAGCATGTTTAAGTGAGCAACTCCCTTGGTTGAAGTGAGAAACTGCTTCTGCAGCAGCCCTTTCAATAGCCAGCAAAGAGTCTTGAGTGTTTTTGAGCTTTTGCTTCAAATGACAGTGTAGGCACTCAATTGTATTCTGTGTCATGCCATCTTTGCCGTGCTTTAAGAGGGCCTCGTCACCCAGCCTTGCAAACTCTGGCTCGAGCACAGTGTGAATGTGGCCTGGCAGAGGGTTTTTGTGCAGTGGCGGCTCCATCTGGTTTGCCAAAGCACGATTGAAGGCACACCATAAATCAACCCCTTGAGGACGGAAACTGTGATCTGGGGCTCCATCTGTCGAAGTCAGGTGCAACAGCGTGTCACTTCACCTCGGAAGTATGGTTGTGTACTGCAACCCATTTTTTTGGAAGGACCTATTGAACAAAATGAGAGCTGCTTTGGTCTTCATCCATGCGGCATTGCAGTCAGTGCATTTCATGCACTTGTGGTTCACAGCCCAGTCACTAGCCATCATCACTGGGATCAGGTTCCCCTTGGCACCCACGGCAGTACCTCGAATGCGCAACGTAGTCCAGTACTAGGCCTGTATACACCAACTGCAATATTTGAATTTTGGCCAGATGTTTTTCATGTGCCATCAAATAAAATTACATCTAATGTTGGGTTCAAAAAGTCCTTGTACAGCTGCTTCACCACTTTCACACTTGCTGCTGCCTAGCAGCTTTTACCATGGTGTCCATGTGCCCCCTGAAAGTCTTGTGATGAAGACCTCGGTGGGAGAGGTTCAAAATAGCACAAAAATTCTATAAGGTAGTCGCTCCCTTCCGTATACTTTGTATCCCCTTCATTGTCTGCAAATTGACTTCAAAGGTTGTGATGTTGGATTTCCTGGGCACCCGTGGTGACGATAAGTGCCACTCAGCGAAATTGCAATTCGAGCATGTGAGCACCAACTTCAAAGCTAAGCCATACTTTCTCACTGCATTTCGCGAGTTGAACAGTAGCCATCCCACACTTACTGCAGATTGTGGATGAAAACAGTTTCTTTAGTATACTCATATCAACGGTGATATATTCTTTGCCACGATTGTCGTCTTTACTTACTGTGCTGACGTTCTTCAGCTCGAACTTACAGGAAGTCTCCAATAAAGCCTTGATGTTCTCTGCGTATTTTTCGCGCCCCTGGCACTCCGCTTGCGGGAAAGCAGTGTCCAAGCATTGAGCGCATGAGCTCAGTTTAGCTGTGTCCACCGGCGCTGAAGCGACGTGTGGAAGCAGTGAAGCTGTCAGTAGGCTTAGCTCGACCAGCTGGGCCGCTTCCGACAACACGCAACTCACAGCATATCAAAGTTCGATATTTTTGATAGGCTAAGTCCAGGCGCATTCACTGGCACATGCAGAGGCCGCTTCCGACAACACGCAACTCACAGCATATCAAAGTTCGATATTTTTGATAGGCTAAGTCCAGGCGCATTCACTGGCACATGCAGAGGCTTGCAGTAACACCGAAGTTGACACCGAATGGCATGGTCCAGCCGCAGCGTCCAGTAAAGAAGTTGACGTTGATGAGATCAGTTTAGCCGCGTCCACTGGCAAAGATGTGGCCGACAAGTTCAATCCAGCCGCATCCTCCGACGGGCCTGCAGCTTGTGGTAATACCGAAGCTGTAGTTCTCGATGTGGCACACTTATTCCAGCGTGTCTTTTGCTGACTGCTTTTCGCATCTCACACCATTGAGACACGTGGAACAGACACAAGGCAGGCAAATACATGCAAAAACAAGAAATTCTTAGTTAAGACGAGTGAGTTAATAGTAAAAATAATTACAGGAACGATGAGGAAATTGCAGGTCGAAAAATTCTAGAAAACAAGAAGGAGCGCTAAAAATGCCATGTGCTAGCGGATGAAAGCAGTCGACAACATGGCCGTGGGAGGCTAGGCATGCGTCATGGCCAATCAGAGGGCTGCGCCTGAGAGAAGTGCTCACTCTACCCAATCAGCGGCTGTCTCGGGATGATTCACCCCCTTGAAAACGGATGTCGATGGCCTCATTGGCGAAGGCCTACAGCGTGTTGAGAGTTGTCAGAAGGGAGAGCAGGAAATTGGGAAATGTGCTTTCAGACAAGGCCAAGCTAGCTTCAATCGGTTTGCGTCGTGCGGAACTATGGTGGTTTGAAAATAGTGGAAATCTTCGTGTTTGGCGTTCAATTTCAACTCTCCAATGTTTCTAAGTTGCTTATTTTAATACTTTGAGTAGGAATTGAGCTATAATATTGAAGAGGTGTAGTCGGGACATTGAAGACTCCATGATTGCAGTTTTTGAAAATTGCCGTTGACCATTTTTCGTGATTTTAAAACCCGTGTCACCCCTTAAGTCAGACAAAGCAACCAAATTACAAGACGGAGTAATTAAGAGAGAAAAGCACTCACATATGTACGTTATGAGCAATGTTGTATTAGCTCCTGACAACATTCAGCTGCTGTGTCAATGAGCCTTCTGCAGACATGAAATAAATCTGCAGTTTCATTCCTCATTGCCATGGCACTTGCATGACATTCTCACACGACCAGTCACCATAATCTGGGCAGTATGCATTATCAGTCATAAGAAAGTTATGAAGGCACAGGCTACCTCTGTAATGTCAGTGAACTCTGGCTCACCGTCGACTGTTCGAAGGAACACCTGCCACCTTGAAATGGAAATGCTGAATGCATTCTCTATAGCTTGTGCGCCCTGGAAAGACAGTGAGCCTTCTGCAGACATGAAATAAACCTGCAGTTTCATTCCTCATTGCCGTGGCACTTACATGACATTCTCACAGGACCAGTCACCATAATCTGGGCAGTATGCATTATTAGTCATAAGAAAGTCCCTTTACTGCACGATTTTTTATTTTATAATAATATTAATTCAGAACATGCAGGGAGTCATGAAAATCACTATATGCACATTGAAATTCGATTCACTGGTTATGTACATTTTGTATTGGCACAAAAATGGCAACAATGTGCACAATGACAGCACCTTGCAAAGTTGAACACCGTTCTTGATGACAATGGAATACAAATAACGACCACTGAATCAAACAAAATAAGTCATTTTGTCGTGTGGTACAAGAGGAAGCAATTGCTCTTGTTTGTAGAGCAGAGGTGGGTGCCACACTTGGAACAGTAGCTCATACAGATGCCGGTGCACTTTGGAAATTTGCAGCACTGCATCTTTTGGCTCCAAAGAACCCAGTGACCAACCTGAAAGAATGCAAGTAATTTTTACCATTGAAACAATGCATGATTGTTTAGAAATTATACCGAACATCCTGTGTAGGAGTGGGTGTTGTTGGGTCCCTCTTCTTCTCCTCAATGGCTTGTTCAATGGATTCGTTGCTCGATCTTCCCCTTTTCTTCAGCTGTTTTTTCCCTGCTTTGCAGAGTGAAGTAGCCAGATCCATTTTGAATTCTGCCAAGGGAAGAATCCTTGTTGCGGACTCAGAAAGGTTATTTATGGCATTGCTCCTGTACAGTAGCCGAGCATTCACGTGGAGGAAATCGAGAATGTGGAAGAATATGCGGAAATATCTTTTCGACCTCAAATAGGGGCGGTAGAGCGAAATAAGGGAGTCCAAAAGATCAACCCCTCCCATGTGCTTGTTATATACCGTTATCACTGAGGGGCATGGAATGTCAGTGCGCTCCTTTCTCTGTCGGTCATATCTTGATGCCTTTGAAACAGGCTGCGCTCCAACAAAAGAGGAAAGCAAGGTCACTGCTTTATTGTCTTGCCATCTGACACATGACAGTTCAACACCTCGAACGTCCGCAACCCTCTCCTCAATGTGGCCTCTACTTTTTTCTTCATCTCCTGTTCCGAAGGCATGCTGACTACGGGGACACGGTTGACTCGCTTAGTGCCAATACAGTGTACACCCTCTTGTTCCAGATATACCTGCAAGCTTGGGCAGTTGAAGTAGTTGTCAAAGTAAACCTTGTGATGAATGCCTCTTGGAATCATGCGGCACAATCGCACATTTCCACTAGCCCCACAGTTAGGCTCTCCTGGAATCCTTGGTGCAGCGTTTTCCTTCCCAGTGTAGACTTCCAATTTGTATGAGAAGCCACTCACACCCGAAAGTACAAATATTTTGTAGCCCCATTTTTTAGGCTTCTTTGGGCAGTACTACTTGAGGGAGCTTCGGCCTTTGAAAGGTATGATCTGTTCGTCGATCCACAAATGTTCTTCAAGGGGTATCAGTGACAGATGTTTGTTGATAGCATCAACCAGTGGGCGAACTTTTGCTAGCCGATCTCGTCCTGGGTCATCTTTTGGGCCTAGTGTAGCATTGTCGACAAAGTGGATATGATGCTTCAGTTTTTCAAATCGAGCTAGAGGAAAGGTATCAGCTACCTGACTGACCCTGGTTGCTGCACTCCAGTACCATCTTGTGTTTTTCATCTGAATTATTGACATCCACATGGCGGTTCCAATAAACATTTCAATTTCTTCTGTATTTTTTTTTTTGGGGGGGGGGGGGGGGGGTTAAAGTTTATTTCTTTTACAAGAAAGGGGAAGCCAAGGCAAAAGGCGGCAAGCCTGACTGGGCCTTGGCTCCCAAAACAGATAACAGACAACAGCACACACCTCTAGTGTATATAAAATTAAAAAAAAAAAACATTATGCAACACTTACATACGATATGTAAAAGATATGAATACATGCAGTATTCATCGGATATACAAATCAACAGATCACGCTGTCAATAACAAATATTTACACTAAAAGCAAAAAATATTTACACAAAAAAGATTACATATGAGAAAAATACAGTTACTACCACCATTGTAATTATAGGGGATATTCATTTAAATATTGTTTTACGTTCTTTTTAAATACCCTAGGTGGCAATGAAAATTCCACATTTGGTGTGTTGTTGATTAGGGATGGCACCTGAAAAGTTAATTTCATTTCTGTTTTCCATAGTTTGTTCGGGTAATAGGTACAAGTTTTTTTCGTGTTCGCAGGTCATACGTTACTGTAGATCTATCAGGTAGAGTTGTATACAGCCTATTATGGTGAATGTACTGCAGAAGACGAAAGTAGTAAATCTGATTAGCGGCTAATATGGCATATTTGTGCAAAGTGGCTGGTTCACGTTTTTTTGAAGTGCGAACAGATTGCTTTGGTTTGCTATTAGGGACATCAATGAACTTCGGAATAGGATCTTGAAGTACTGCAGTGGTGTTGAAAGATCAGCAAGTTCTTCTGGAAGTTCACTTATTCCAGCGAATTTGACTTCCTGTGGATCCCTCATCAAGTTCGCTTTCCTCCAAATGACTCTATCATTAGCTCCACTAGACTGTTTTTGTGTCGTAGAGTTGTGCGTCAAATTTGTCTCCTCATCGGAGTGCGCACTTGAATCACTGCCACTGTCAAGCTTCCATGCGGTTGAATATCTGAAGCATGAAAACAGAGCAAATGAAAACTTCAATGAATAAAAATTGTATTCTATGAACAAAAATGTTCTCCAAGAAAAGAACTTACATTCAGGGTCATCATTGCTTCCAGAAAGGTCACTGTCTTCACTTTCTGAAGGAACTGCTCGGCCATAGAAGGTTTTAGGATCCATCGTTTGTTTTGACACCAAAAACAGCCAAGGTGCACATTGTTGCATATATGCAACATACCAACTTTATTGCGTCAGAAACAAAATATTCCAATATACGAAAGTTTTTTGCCTTGTACAGATTAATAGTTATACGTAGTAAATCCTAAATAATTTCATTACACAGTATCCAGTTCAGAAACGCATATAAAATGGCAAAAACTTACCTTTGTTACTGCACGTGAGCTCGCAAAGCGTCCACCGTGTTTGTTTTGCCAGTGATTCCTCTCAAGCATCACAGATGGCAGCACACGATGGCGCGTATTTCAAACCAATGTTGCAGAAATGCAACAAGCACAAGGAGATCCAACTCTGACCGCCTTTTGTTTTTAGAGCTATTTATGGACATGTTGCATATGTGCAACAATGTGCAGTGAGAAAAGCACTCACATATGTACGTTATGAGCAATGTTGTATTAGCTCCTCCTGACAACATTCAGCTGCTATGTCAATGAGCCTTCTGCAGATATGAAATAAATCTGCAGTTTCATTCCTCATTGACATGGCACTTACATGACATTCTCACACGACCAGTCACCATAATCTGGGCAGTATGCATTATCAGCCATAAGGAAGTTATGAAGGCACAGGCTACCTCTGTAATGTCAGTGAACTCTGGCTCACCTTCGACTGTTCCAAGGAACACCTGCCACCTTGAAACTGAAATGCTGAATGCATTCTCTACAACTTGTGCGCCCTGGAAAGACGGTAGTCAAAAACTTTCTTTTATCAAGCTTCATCCCTGAATACTTACATAGATATGTTTGCATTGGAAATGCAGCTTTGCCAAGCAATCAAGCTGGCCACCTATTCACTGCTGAAGTTATTCCCAAAATTCCCTTTTGAAGATGAGTCATCAGGACGCCATCTCTGAAAACAGAACCATCTGAAAGCCGTCTCTGAGCGCCATGTCCACCATAATAAACTGATAATCAGCATCTGCAATTGGCCTCGAGATTGAGCAGAGTCGCCACCTTGCGGCTCAGTGGCGAAACCTACTCAGTGTGGATGCGTTTTCGCGTCGCGTGCCAGCCCACAGTGATTTATGCACGCTCATGCGGCGTGTGTAGGAGTGTTTTTGTTTCGCGGTTCCTGTGAACTTTTGATTACCTATATGCCTCTTGCAAAATAAATATGAACAGTCTAGAACCCCCCTCTTCATTAAAAAAATATTCTTAGGGTTTATTTACAGAGCGATTCTGCACCTTAGCCTGATGTGCTAAGTAACAGATGGTGAGCTTCTTCTCTTTCTCTATTCCGGAGAGCCTCTTTTTGCACTTCCTTCTCCTCTTCTGTGCGCATGCCTGACATTTCCCCCTTGGCAGATGAAGCCCCTGGGCTGTCAGAGTCCCGAGCGAGAGTGGCAGCGCTTCATTCTTGCGACATGAACTACCTGTGTTTTCCGAGAGGGGCGACCGTGGGAACATTGGCGAGACACGACGTAATTCAACTCGTTGATGCGTTTGAGCAAATAAATGGGCCTGTGTAGTGCGACAACAGCTTCTGGGACAAACCACGCTTGCGGAGAGGTGTCCAGAGCCACACTAAGTCGCCGGGAAGGTAGGAGACATCCTGATGCCCACGATCGTAGCGCTGCTTAGAGCGGTCCTGCGAGGCCAGAGTGCGTAATCGGGCGACCCGACGAGCCTCTTCAGCGCGGCAGAGAGTGCTCGAAACAGACGGCTCGGTGTCGAGAGAGAACGGCAAAATGGTGTCAAGAGTACGTCGAGGTGGACGGGCGTAGAGGAGGAAAAATGGACTATAAGAAGTTGTCTCATGCTTTGAGGTGTTATAGGCGTAAGTAATAAAGGGAAGCACGTCATCCCAGTTCTTGTGCAGCGAGTCAACATACATCGCAAGCATGTTTGTCAGTGTCCGCTTTGTACGTTCGACGAGGCCATTTGTCTGGGGATGGTACGGCGTAGAGTGACGCAACTGGCAAGTACAATAGCGCAGAAGCTGTTCCACAACATCTGCCGTAAACTGCCGGCCTCGGTCACCGATAATTACACGAGGAGGTCCATGACGGAGGACGACAGCGTGAAGAAGAAAGAACGAGACTTCAGCGGCGGTGGCGGAAGGGATGGCGGCAGTTTCACAGTAACGCGTGAGATGATCAACGCACACGATGACCCAGCGATTGCCTTTGGACGAGCGGGGAAACGGGCCTATGAGGTCAACACCCACTTGCTCATATGGTGTGGTCGGTGGTGTCACCGGGTGTAAGTGGCCCGGCGGAGAAGTCGTGGGGAGCTTGAACCGCTGGCACTGCACGCAGGAGTTCACGTAACGCTGAGTCGTTCGACGCATATTTGGCCAGTAGAAACGTTCCTTAATGCGCGTAAGAGTCCTGGCAAACCCCAAGTGCCCAGCTGTAACGTCATCGTGCATAGAGTCTAGAACAGAGGAATAGAGGCTAGCCGGAACAACTAGCAGAAAGCGTGCACCGCCAGACGAGTAATTTTTTCGATACAGCAAACCATCGCGAATGCAGAAAGGGTTCGCAGATGCCGGATCACGAGCTTTTTTAAAAAGTGCTACCAAGTCTTGATCTTTTCGTTGTTCTCGCTGGAAAGTGGCAAGATCCGGAAATTGTACGGAAACGGCGGCAAGATAGTCGTCAAAGTTGTCATCGCAGAGGGTAGTTGCGAGAGGCAGCCGCGAGAGGCAGCTGCGAGAGGCAGTCAGCGTCAGCGTGTTGGCAGCCACTTTTGTACGACACTGTAAAGTTGAACTCCTGAAGGCGTAATGCCCAGTGGGCCAACCGACTGCAGGGGTCGCGTAGATTCACCAGCCAGCAAAGCGAATAATGATCGGTGATGACTGTAAAGGAACGTCCATAAAGGTACGAGCGAAACCGCTGTACGCCAAAAACAACGGAAAGGCACTCTTGCTCCGTCACGGTATAGTTGTGTTCAGACTTGCTAAGGGTGCGACTTGCTTAAGCGACGTGTTGGTTTCCGTCATGCCGTTGTATGAGCACAGCACCCACGCCGATGCCACTTGCGTCAGTGTGGAGTTCAGTGGGAGCTGTCGGGCTGAAATGACGCATTATGGGCCGCGAGGTAAGAAGAAACTTGAGCTGGCGAAACGCAGAATCACATTCAGGAGTCCACTTGAAAGGAATATCTTTCTGCAAGAGGCATGTGAGGGGGTAGGCTACGTCAGCAAACTTAGGGATGAAGCGTCGAAAGTAAGAGCAAAGTCCCAGGAAGCTCCTGAGTTCTTTCACAGACTTGGGCTCTTTGACGCGAGACCCGCTTTCTCCATGCAGTTAAGGACCACAGCTAAACGGCTGTTATGCTCGGCGAAGGTCCTCGCAAAAATCACTACGTCATCTAGGTAACACATGCATATTTGCCACTTCAGACCACGCAAAAGAGTGTCCATAAATCTTTCAAAGGTAGCCGGAGCGTTGCATAGGCCGAAAGGCATCACGTTAAATTCATATAACCCATCGGGAGTCACGAATGCCGTCTTCTCCTTGTCTTTCGGATGCATCGGTATCTGCCAGTATCCGGACCGTAAATCAACAGATGAAAAGTAGGAAGCTGAATGGAGGCAGTCAATGGCATCATCAACACGTGGGAGCGGGTAAACATCCTTCTTGGCGACAGTATTGAGGCGGCGATAGTCGACACAAAATCGCCAGGTGCCATCTTTCTTTTTCACGAGAATCACAGGGGCGGCCCATGGGCTAGATGATTCCTGAATGATTCCTCTTTGCATCACGGACCTGTTCGTCAATTATCTTACGTTCTGAAGGTGAAACACGGTATGGTGTCTGTCTAATCGGGTGTGCAGATCCAGTGTCGATCATGTGATGGGTACGGGAAGGCGGAATCGGTGGTGGCTGATCTCGAGCAAAGTCGAACACGTCCGCATGTTTCATAAGAACCTCCATCAATATTTGCTGGTCGTTGGTGGGTAGCGATTCATTTATCATAGACTTAAACTGGGAATCAGCATGATCGGGACGTCTAGTTGAACGAGCAACGCCATCATTGAACGCGGCGATGTGCATAGAAAGGCGTTCTTCAAAGTCGGCGAGTTTCAAACCACGCGGCAATACGGCAGGTTCATTGGTATGGTTGACAGTCCAAATCGTGGTACGGCCCTCGTTCACTCGAACAACGCTGCGGGGCACCAACACACTCTTTTTGGCACCGGAAAGGGAAGTGGGTTCCACCAGAGCGTCGAAGGCATTGGGAACCGCACCCGAAGACACAACTGGGACGAAGATGGCGGACATCGCCGGAACGACGGTATCTTCGAAGACAGAAAACACTTGGACCGCCCGCGGCGATTCTTCTATGAGGGCGGATCGAAGGCTGGGGCTTATTGATATTTCGCCACTGTTGAAGTCGAGAGTTGCGCCACACTGCTGTAAAAAGTCAACTCCTAGAATAACGTCGTGCGTAGAGCGAGGGAGCACCGTAAATTCAGTTCTAAACTCGTGTCCAGCCATCGCTACATTTACATAACTAATACCAAGCGGAACCAACGATTCTCCCCCTACACCTCGAAATATGACAGTTCTATCCCAGCCAAACATAATTTTGCGGCCAAGACGGTTCTTAAAATCTAAGCTCATCACGGAAACTGTAGGACCAGTATCCACTAAGGCCATAACACAAACACCATCCACTGACACTTCCAAGCGGTTCTTCAGCATAACGACCGGTAGAGGAATTGGCAATATCGATGACCTGGCGACTGCACCTCCATCGGCCGCACACGCTAGTTTCCCGGTGGCGGAGAAGAACGGCGGGGAGAAGGCGATTGCTGGGAGCGGCGGGCAGGAGGAGTCAGGCTGCGATCAGAAACTGGCGAGTCGTTGCGTGGTGGTACGTAGCGGTAGGAGCCCGAAGGAGGGGGATAGGTCGGGTCATGGACTTCTGGGCTCACAGTAGAACGGCGATTTGTCCATTGGCGCTGGTAGCGTGGTGGCGGGTTCCGGCGGCGGCAGAATCTGGATATGTGGCCAAGCATACCACAGCGGTAACAGACGGGTGGTTCACGAGCACGGTCCAAATAGTAGCCCTCGGTAACAGGATCGCAGCGATCAGCAAAGTCCAGCCGCTGGGGTTGTTGCGGAGGAGGTGGCGCCCTGTAGTGGTAACGAGCTAGGGGAGCAGGGCCATATGAGTCGTTTCGGTGGTCACGGACGGGAGGAGGAGCGGTAGAACACCAAGAAGAGCGCTGGATGGGAGCTGCCTGCAGGGAGCAGCTATCACAGGGGATTGCACTGCGGTTCACATCTTGATGGCGGGAGAGCTCATCACGGACAATTTGGCGAATCATCTCTGCCAAATTCGGAGGCTCATGTGAATGCTCGTGAGAATCCACGCTTGCAACAGTGGTCACGTTAGGCAGACGGCCGAATTTCGGGGTTATGCGACGCAACTTTAAAGTTTCGAATGTACGACAGTGCTTGATCATGGCCGCGGGAGAATCTAAGTTTTCTTTTGTAATTAAAAAGGTATCTACATCCACCGCGATGCCCTTTAAGAGGTGGCCAACTCTGTCAGACATGCTCGGATTCACCGCTTTGCAGAGTTTTAGGACCTCTTCTATGTACATTGTGCATGTTTCACCAGGCCCTTGGGCTCGCTGGAATAAAGTCTGCTCAGCGCATTTCCGTTTTGCCGTGGTATCCCCGAAACAATTTCGAATCTCCTCTTCAAAGCGATCCCAGCTCGTTAGAGACGCTTCATGGTTCTCAAACCATGTCAGGGCTGTGGAGTCTAAGAAAAAAACATTTGCCAGCATTACAGTGGCATCCCAGCGATTGTACTTGCTCACCCGCTGGTAATTGGTGAGCCACTCATCCACATCTTCGCCAGCCTTGCCAGAAAAGGTCCGCGGCTCACGGTAATGCTGCCATACGGGTGCCGCTGGACCTGGCTGCCGTGCGTCGCCGTCCTGGATCATTGTGGTGGTCAAAGGGGGAAGCCCAGCGAGTCGTCGGCTCGAACGCGGTAGAGAGGAATCCGTGGTGATCTTTGCAGCACCTTCCACCACACTGTTAGGGTTTATTTACAGAGCGATTCTGCACCTTAGCCTGATGTGCTAAGTAACAGATGGTGAGCTTCTTCTTCTTTCTCTTTTCCGGAGAGCCTCTTTTTGCACTTCCTTCTCCTCTTCTGTGCGCATGCCTGACAATATATATACTTGTCTGTATCGAGCTTGGATACGGACATCATCCATCGCGGTCTTCGGCGCTTGAGATCCTTTGACACTCAATGTATCAGACAAAGTGGTATTGTCGTTAGCGCTGTGTCAAAGCAAAACAGGTCGTTGCCGTCAATAAAAGGTAATACAAATGCTCAGAAATCGCATATTCTCGTTTCTGTTTGGAATATCGCAGCTACTAAAACATATGCCACCGTAGACTGTTTCATATAGCAGAATGCAGTTTGAACAGACCACTCTGTGCTTGCTATGCCTTCTGAATGCACGATAGAGTTGTGTGAGTACATTTCTTTTTGTGCTTTTAAACATCTGTTGCGGTGTCTCAATGGTAGAGCGCTCGACTGCTGATTTCAAGAACGGGGGATTCAATCGCAACCATTTCAAAAGGCGCTCCTCTGCTGTGGGATTTGACTGCACAATAAACAATTCCACGTGGCAAATGTGGTGTTAATAATGAAAAAAAATAAACGACACCAAAACCAGCCCCTGCAATCATCCGACGTAGTCGATGCCGCTTTCATGCGTTAAACCCGAGCCAATATGCATTTCTTTTCTTTTCTTCTTTTTTTTTGCTTTGAAGGCTTCTGTGCATCCGTAAAAGTGGTAGTGAGCAAATTTTGCTTTAGAGAAATGCTCGAATGTTTGGGAAACATCTTCCCTGCACCTAATTGTTACACTATATATTACATAATACACCTAGTAGATTAATGTACTTTACTGGTAGCCAATTATAATTATTATAATCCCTTTTCGTCCAAGTGCTGTCTTCCGAGCAAACTCGTCAGTTCTGACAAGGGGGGTAACACAGCTTCATGCGGGCTTAAATATCAGTGTTTAGTTCGGGAATAAATACATTCTTATTAGCTCCGAGAACGAACACTGGCGCCGCGGTGTGACGTCACAGCGAGGACTCTCCGGAAGCCGCACGGCCAGATTGCTAGCACTGCTCTGCTAGCGCGCCGGCTGCTTTCGTTCGTTTTTGCTCGCCAGTACGCAGTCATGGTTACTTACTGCTCAGTGCCTCAGTGCAAATCACGGAAAGAAGCCGGTGTAAGCTTTCACTTCTACCCAAAGTCATCCAAAATGAAGAAGGTTTGGATGATAAAGTTAAGAATGGGAAAGCAACCGTCGGCGTCGTCTGTTGTGTGCAGCAAACATTTTAAAGAGGAAGACTTTGTGTACCTGGTGTACAAGATACTAGGTGAGCCGTGTAGCGACGCTTTTCCATGCTGTTTGCCAACTAGTCTTTTATAATTATCAGGGTACAAGTATAGGAAGCTGCTGCTTGAAGCTGTTCCGTCCGTCAACCTTCCTGTACGTCCATGCGATGCAAGGCGATCGCTCCCGGGATCGTCGAAGCGGAGACGTAAGTCAATCAGACCTTGCTCTAGCTTTTGTTTCCTCAATTTATTTTTGTCATTGCATGCTCAGACAGTTAATTAAAGCGAGCTAAACGTTGGAAAATAGTTTCGGCAGTAGCGGATTGTCCAAGTTGGATCAGCCGAGGCTATACTTCAATTTTGGTGTAACATATGTCGCACGGCAGTGGTGTTCTCGTGCTCATTCATGTGCGAAATCTGATACAATCCGCATAGTGGCGGTGCGTGCGGGTGAACTACGCAGCTCAGAATCGGCACAAAGTAGGTAGGGTTTTTGCTTGGATGTTGATATTTTTTTGCACGAAGATGTAATATAACGCGTCCCCAGAGAGCATTGCAGTAAGAGTTGTCATATGAAATGGTTTGCCCAGAGTCCGTAGAACCCTGTCTTAGCTACGTGCCCGACTTGTGTGCTGTGCCTTGCTTTAGAGAGTCCGTGATGTACAGCTGGTCACCGCTCTTCTGAAACAATGCCTGAACTGCATTAAGACTTTGTTTCACTGTTTTTTTTTTTGAGGTGATGGCCTGTACCACTGTATCCCAAATCCAGGTGAAAGAGGCGTTCCCGCAAAGCCATACCAGCTCTGCGCACACGAACTGGGATAGCAGTGAAAATTCGAGCACCGTTTCCGCGGACCGTGTTGCACGAACAGAGGATGAAGTGGAAGTTATGGAGTGCGATGGTATGTTTACATATCGATACTCTATGACCATGTGATAAATCACATAGCTATGAATTTTTTTTTTTGTAGAGCGTTGAGGAACAGAATTGCAAATTATATTTGCCTTCATTGCATTGAGTGCTGACCATGAAACTGAACTGCAAGAATAGACACAAAACATTATCATTTATCAGCTTTACCTCCTCATCACTAATGTTGACCACAAAAGCCGAATACTGCCTCACAGCAGTGTTATGTCACTGGCAGTAACTGAGCTGAGCGCTTCGTACAACATATTCTTGAAGTAATGAAATCACAAGTAATTCATCAGTAATACACAAGAAATACAAAGTCTAGCTAGCCACATCAACAAATGTAGCCAAAAATACTGCACTTGAGCTAAACTAGGATATCACTCTAAATAAGCACAATCTTACCTTTAGAATAGGCACAAAGAAGATTTGGCCAGTTTGAAACAAGGACCATTTTTCGTCCTCTTCACATGGTGTTCAATGAGGTCTTTGTAGTATTTCGGAAAAAAAAATTCGCTGTGCGACGGAGATTCAGTTATATCCCGTGCATGCAGAGTATTTTAGACGACCTGTATTAATTCTGCTGTTGTTTTCAATACTTCAGCAGTTCCACCACAGAGCAGTGACCAACACACAGCAAGCTCTGAATGTATTTGATGCAGCTTTATACAATGTCTTCCTGTTTTACCTGCAGCTGTATTTTTTTTTTTTTGACAGAGCTTGTACTTTTTTTCAGAGGTTACTGTGGAAGTTCAGAAGCTTTTCAAAGACGCCGGAATCCAGGTCAACACAAATGGCATCTTCAAGCGAGAACAGATGATAACGGTGTCAAAAATCACCGGTGAAAGTGGTTTACTTGTGCTGACAGGCATAGGGTTACGTAAAACCCCGTTAATTCGGATTTCGCGGGACCGGAGAAAATGTCCGAATTAACCGAATGTCGAATTATCGAGAGGGGCAAAAAAAAACGCAACACACTGTCCCACACCAACATACCTTTATTTTTTGAAAAAATCTGTTATAGATGTCTGCTTTGTGCGAGAAACTTGCATCGCAACTACTATCTTTCGCACCTCTGCCAAATGGTGCAGTGCACGTACGCTGTCTGCAGAGCCTGCACAAATGTCCTCCAGAACGCTCAGGGCGTCAACAGCCTCCGTCACAGTGTGATGCGGCAGTTCATCGCATGCATCGTCATCGTCTTCGGAACTGGGCTGTTTGCTTCCTAAGGCTTCTGCGATGATTTCACCGTCGGTGAGGTGGCCAGCAACAACAACGTCACTGTCGATAGCGACGTAATCACTCAGCCGAACATTTGATGGCAGAACGCTTTCGTAGTCTTCATCATCTTCATTGGCATCGAGGCCGTCCACACCGATGGAGTCGGTGCTATCACCGAAACCACTATGTCGGAAGCAGTTGGCAATCACTGCAGGTGGTGTGCCTCTCCACACATGCACCAGTATGTGTAGTGCACTTAGAAGTGTGACGTCATACTTGCGTCCAGCTTCCGTGCATAAGAGCATACGTTGAAGCACCTGCTTCCTGTACCGGCTCTTCAGGTATTGAATAATTCCCTGATCCATCGGTTGGAGGGAAGCAGTGGTGTTGGGTGGCAGGAAAAGTAATTCAATGTTTTCGAGCCCGGACATATTGCTGTGTGCACTGCAGTTGTCAACGACAAGCAGCACCTTGCGTTTTTGGACTGAAAAGCCGCGGTCAAGTTGTCGTAGCCATGCTTGAAATATTTCCGACGTCATCCAAGCCTTTTTGTTCGCTCGGTATTGTACCGGCAGCTGCTTTATATTCTTGAAGCACCGCGGCTTTTGAGATTTCCCAATAACCAGCAGTGGCAGCCGCTCCGTGCCGGTCATAATCGCAGCAAGCAAAACTGTCACTCTGTCCTTACTCCGCTTGCCGCCGACACACGGGTCCCCTTTAAAAGTGATTGTTTTATCAGGCAGAGCCTTGTAAAAAAGTGCCGTTTCGTCTGCATTAAATACATTGCAGGGCTCATAGGCAGCAAGGCGCCTCGGCAGCTGAGCCCTCCAATCGTTCTCGACGCCTTCATCCACAGCGCCTTTTTCGCCGCAGACACTACGGAAGACTAGATTATGCCTTTTCTTAAATCGGTCAAACCATCCTTCTGATGCACTGAAGGCTTCAATGTCCATCATTAGTGCGTACCTTTCTGCTTGTGCACAGATGAGGGGTCCACTCAAGGGCAGCTGTGCATTTCGCGTGTCAGAAATCCACCGAAGTAGTGCCTCTTCTAGCTTTGGGTGTGCTGCTGTCCGGAGTCTTTTTCGCTTGTCGCTTAACTTCTGTCCGTCGTAGGCTTCGAAAATCTGAGCTTCATTTTTTATGTATGAGCTCAGCGTGGACCTCTTCACGTTAAACTTTGCCATGATGACTTGTCGAGGCATTCCTTCCTTTACGGCTTTCAATATCTCGACTTTTTCTCCCAAGACCTTCGCTTTGCAGTACTTCGCCCGCTTTGCTGGGGCCGCGGTAGCCATCGCGGGGGCCTAAGAACGCAGCGCTATCGGGCTTGTTCCACGGGAAAAAATGAGAACAGGGGACTGCTCTCCACACTTCAGCACCAGCTTGACGCACACACCTCGCGAAAAAAAAAAGCGCACACCTTGCGTACGACACGCTCGCAACAGCTGAGACAAAGCGCGCTTTACGATGCACACGCAAAGAAAACAAAGGGAAAATGGCGAACTACGGCCAGCAGCAGAAAACAAAAAAGTATCCCTTCGTGCCTTTTCCCATTTGATGTTTATAGCAATGAGTATGGTGCTGTTACATTTCGGTTGAACACCAGCGCCACCCGTACTATAGTGGCCAGGCTTATCCCTCATTCACCATCATCATCATCGTCAGCCGCCCTCATGGCCGCCTTTTACACATACATTCAAGCTCCGCTGCCTGTCCGAATTAACCGAAGGGCGGCCAAATTTGTACCAATTAACGAGAGTTTTGCGCCATAGAAAAGTAAATGCGGTTGACGGGACCGGATGGGCTGTCCGAATTATCCGATTTTCCGAATTAACGAGGGTCGAATTAACAAGGTTTTACTGTATTTGAATTGTTTTACAACATCACGGAACTGTTTACAGAGGCACGCATCTTGCAGACAACACGCAGCTTCTAAGTAATGAGGATGCTGTCTTGCTTACATTCGTGAAACTGTATCACGATCTGACATTCTCACTGCTAGCTGTATTATTTCAAGCTCACCACACAACTGTGTTGAATTTGTTCAGGGAGTCAATTGTGATACTGGCCAGCATCCTAAAGCACGCAGTATTTTGGCCAGAAAAGGCTAGTGTGGTCAGCTGCCTCACAACCTATTTCAAAGATTACAGAGAGACCAGTATGGTGCTTGACTGCACCGAAATCGAGATCGAAAGACCAAAAGATCTTACGTCGCGGTTGCTTGCTTACAGCCATTACAAACGCATGTACACAGCAAAGGTGCTGGTGAGTGAGACTCCGGGCGGTCTAATTAGCTATATAAGTCCCGCATATGGTAGGAAAGCATCGGACATGCGCATCACAAAACACTACAAAGTGCTAGACAAGTGTACACCACATGTTGGCAGTGTCAGGGTGGATAAAGGCTTTTTAATCGGTGATCTTTGTAGAGAAAAAAATATCAAGATGATCAGACCTCCTTTCCTTATGGAAAAACAGTTGACAACAGAGGAAGCAAGAAATAATCAGTCCATTGCAAGTGCTCGTGTGCATGTAGAAAGAGCTATCCAAAGGATGAAACTCTTTCGTATTTTGAGGAATCGGTTTGATCTTGACCTCCTACCATACATTGACAACATCTTCACTGGAATTGCTGGCACAGTGAACCTATCAAAGCCTTTGTTCAAAGGCAACAAATTCCTTTTCCGCTCATAAGTTCAATCAGCTTGACTGTATTGTGTAAACAGATCGATGTTGCATGCTTCACATGTTTGTAAAATCTTTATTTCTATCACAGCATCATTTGTAACATTTTGAACAATGTCACCAGTAAAAATTTCTGGCCTTGAGTATGTGGTATTTTTTTTAAAGAAAGCATTTCACAGATCCATGGTAGAAAGATGGCAAAAAGAAGATGGGATCCTCGAAAACACCAAACAAAGCGAACAGTCCACTAGCCAACCCTTCGACAAGGACTGTATTTCATGCCTGGACAGCTCCTCCTCTAGAAACATTACCTAGTGGACTGAAGTTACCCCTCAAACCGTGTTTGCTTTGTTTTGTGTTATATCACAGATGTATCACAAAAGGTATACAATCAAAGCTGAATATATCCACGTACCCCACACTCACTTTGTCACAAGGTTTTACAGCGCTAACACTAACAGCAGATGCCCAAGGCCATACTGCCAACCTGTTTCCACGCTCTTAGAAATGCCACTTGCAGAAGTGCAGCATGCGATTCGATATGTAGTGCATGACTGGTGAAATGGCACTCCCAACACTTTTATACAGGATTCCCAATGGTATATGTGTGGTAGATATACCCAGGATTGACTTCATTACACAAAAATGTGACGAAGACCAAAAAATGCGCCGTAGATAAAATACAGATACACAAATGATTGACTTCTACATTTATGATTTGCACATATATCGCACATGTTTCACAGGAAAATAATACACAAAATAACTGTCTTCAGCACTTCCTTCAACAAACACATAATGAGACTTCTAAGCTGTCACTAACTCGCACAGTGGAGTGTTATTATGCGCACAGAATATGTGGGAGAACATACTCTTCAAAAAAGTAGGAGGACCGCTCAACTACATCTCTGAAAAACTCTTCATTGAATGCAACTGGGATGCATGTGTTGCTCTCATCATTCAAGTATACAAATAGCTCCCCTTTCTTAAGCTATGTCAAGCCCATTTGTACCTGAACCTGGCAAAATGAGTGCTTGCACGTTTTAATACTTTCACTACAGATTTATTGGTGTGTTCTTCTTAGTGTTCTCCAGCAAGAACTTTTCCAAGGATTCCGGGCACTTCACTTCCAGGACACGCTTGCAACAGCACTGACACTCTACCAGTCCATCTGGACTAGCGCCAATATAGGGTCGTCTTTCTAAAACAAACAGTCCACACTGGCTCACAACTAAGTCCTGGTGTTCTGACTGCTTTTGTTGAATGTAGCACTGTTTTGCGCTGTCTTCCAGTATGCTGCCACGACACATTGCTGCTGTGCGGACGTAAGTCTGCCGCATGACCTTTTTTAGTAGAGGTCTCACGTCATGTTGGCCCATCTTGGTCCGCAGTGTTTTGACTCTCGTAAAAACACTGTATGCGATAGAGGCAGAAATCATTCCCACCGTGTGGTGTCACCAGAGGCCAGATTTTGCTTGTTCTCTTGTTGCTAGCTCAATTGCAGCAATATCTTCGCAGGTCCTGGCGTTGTGTAGGTATTTGAGCAGCTTTTCTACATCACAGCTTCCACCAAGAAACCTCCTCAGTTCATGCAAGGTACCCATCAGAGTCAAGTCATTTGATTCTGTCTCATAGACTTCAGACTGTTCAGCCCAGTCTCCTACAGCTGCAGAGAAAGCGGGCCATACAAATATAGAACTCTGCAACACCTAAGAAATCCTACCGACTCCTAAGAGGTATGACAAATGAAATGGCATCAGTACACTAATGTAATACATATAGAATGCACATGGACATGCTTGCTAATTACTAGTATATTTGTCTACTACCCACACCCTAATACAGGATGTTATAGTAAAACACAAATATTGCTGCAGAGCAAACAAGGTTGATGAAATCAAAAGCTCATTTGAAATGTGTATGAAGGAAGCACACAGCCCCCAAAACCTAGGAAAGCAGTAGAGAACTTAAATAAAGAATTGCATTTCTACTTAAAAATCAGTATGTAATTTAATCATTTCTAGTATGACAGATGCTTGAAAAGGAAAAACTCCGTTCTGCAAGTGGCATCCATGTGTCGCAATGTGCTACCAACTAACCTATGGCAGCAGCTCTCCAGCTTTCAACTTTTGGGAATGCTTATGTACCAGTTCGCGTATTTTCCCAGAGCGAAATTTTGCAGCAGCCCAAATAATGGCGAGGCATTCCTTCTCAGTAGTTGAATAGTTCATCTCGGCGCAGGATAAAGTACGGCTGGCATAGGCGACGACTCGTTCCACACCCTCTTGACGTTGTACGAGAACCGCCCCAAGGCCAATGTTACGGGCGTCAGTGTGGATTTCTGTCTCACCGTGATTATCGAAATGGGCTAGAACAGGCGGCGATTGGAGACGGAGACGCAACTCGGTAAAAGCAGCTTCTTGCTTGTGACTCCAAACAAAAGGGGTGGCAACGAGAGTGCGCACGCGCTCGCCCGAGCAGCAACCTTCCGGGTGCTGTCGACGGAAGCGGAGGGGGAAGTAGACACAGAGGACGCCAGCACAGTTCTACAGTCTTACACCCACATTACACTATATTACCGTACACAAAGAAGAACTCTGCCACCGCCGCACCCAACACTCACCAAGGCCGAAGCTGTGGCATGGCGACAACTGCAGACTCACACGTATACAAATTTGTACCCTCAAACATTTGTTCTTCCCCACCCGCTACCCAGATAAATGCCCCACCTGCCAACAACACCGACCTACACTATATCATTCTGTTTGGGCCTGCCCAAAGCCACCCGGCGGCATTCCACCTGTACCTCACCCCACCCTCTCATCTTGGGAAGATGCCTTGTCCCGCACGGAGCTGACAGAACAACGCCGGCTAATCGAGCGGGCCGAGAGGATTGCCGTGGCCCATGGGCTTATGGACTGATTTGTATTTATTCTTTCTGAGACCGTTTTATTCGCAACAACCCGCAAGACCAGCGACAGCTGTTCTGGCGGGCCTGCAGGATTGAGGCGGCACATGGAGCCCTGGACTGAGGGCTCCACTCAGGAAGAAAAGGAAGTTTATGTAATTGTTTTTCCTCCTCCTCCTTCTCCCCGGGTGAGCCGAGTCAGTGGTTCAGCAA
Organism: Amblyomma maculatum; assembly: GCA_023969395.1. Lineage (NCBI taxonomy): Eukaryota > Metazoa > Arthropoda > Arachnida > Ixodida > Ixodidae > Amblyomma > Amblyomma maculatum. The sequence goes on from JAJIZL010123131.1 coordinate 656,013, forward strand.
GATCAGCAAAGTTATCGATAAAACGGCAGTAATAACTGCACAAGCCGAGAAATCTGCAAACAGCTTTCTTGTCACGTGGAATCGGAAGTTCCGCAACAGCAGTAAGCTTGTCAGGGTCGGGCTTCACGCCGGCAGCGCTTACGACATGACCGAGGAATTTAAGCTCTGGGTAGCCAAAGTGACATTTCTGTGGCTTAAGTGTCAAGTTAGCGGATCGAAGGGCTTCGAGTACTGACCGCAGGTGCTTAAGATGTTGTGCAAACGATTCTGCGAAGACCACCACGTCATCTAGGTAGACTAGACAACACTGCCATTTAAGCCCGGCGAGGACAATGTCCATCATCCGCTGAAATGTGGCCGGCGTGGAACAAAGTCCGAAAGGTAGAACTTTAAATTCGTAAAGTCCGTCGGGTGTGACAAAGGCCGTCTTTTCACGATCTCGCTCATCTACCTCAATCTGCCAGTAGCCACTTTTCAGATCGATTGACGAAAAGTACATCGCACGTCGAAGGCGGTCAAGAGAGTCGTCAATCCGCGGAAAGGGGTAAACATCCTTCTTGGTTACGGCGTTCAGCTTGCAGTAATCGACGCAAAAGCGTAACGTGCCGTCTTTCTTTTTAACTAGAACGACTGGGGAGGACCATGGGCTATTTGAAGGCTGGATAACATCATCATCGAGCATTTGTTTAACATGTGACTTAATAACTTCGCGCTCGGTCGAAGAGACGCGGTAGGGGTGCTGGTGAATTGGGCGCACATCATCGAACGTCACGATCTGGTGCTTGGCAATGGGAGTCTGATGCACTTTTGACGATGATGCAAAACACTGAATTTGAGTAACAATGAAAACAGCTGTTCACGCTGGCTCACCGATAGCTTTGAGCTAATATCGAGGTTGTTGAGGGATGTGGGCGGTGGCACGGTTTCTGTGGACAAGCACTCGGAGACGAAAGCTACGGAAGTATTCCGAGAAAGGTGTCGATACTCGTGCGAAAAATTGGTAGCAAGTACCTTGGACTGACCACAGTTAAGATGGATCAAACTGCGAGCCACGCAGACTCCCTGCGTCAACAGTAACGAGAGGTTAGTTTCAGCTATTGCATCACCATCGTGAAGTGCATTGCATTTGACATTAATGAAGGTGCTGGTTCGGGATGGCAGCGTGACACTGTCCACATAAACTCGAAGCACATTGAGTGGTCGCTGTGTACTGCTGAGGGCCACTGCTTTCTCAGTAGAAAACGAGACCTTAAAATCCCGGAGGTCAATAATTGCGCCATATTCACGAAGAAAATCTACGCCCAGGATTAGGTCACGCGAACAGCTTTTCAGAACGAGGCAGCTTACCGCAAATGTCTACTCTTGAATTTGAACCCTGGCCGTGCACATGCCTAGAGGAGTAACCAGATGACCACCCGCAGTGCGAACGTGTGTGCCAGCCCACGGAATCGAAACCTTCTTGAGAATCGCAGCAAACTGGCTGCTCAAAATAGAATGATCAGCGCCAGTATCCAACAAAGCGCGAATATGGCGACCATCCAGTATTACTGGTATGTCCAACGACAGCTGCTCGCGAATATCAGCCTTTTGAGTGTTTGAGTGCTCTGCATCGGTGTACACGGTATGCTTCACCTGCAATTCGTCGTTGTTGCAGGCGCGTTGTTGCGGTGTCCGTTCCACCGGCAATTCGTCATCGTTGCGGGTGCGTTGTCGTGTCGTCTGTTTCACCGGCAATTCGTCGTTGTTGCGGGTGCATTGATGCATCCTCTGTTTCACCGGCAATTCGTCGTTGTTGCGGGTGCGTTGGTGCGTCATCGGTTCCACCGGCAATTCGTCGTCGTTGCGGGTGCGTCGTGGTGGCGTCGAGGTAGCGTTATAATCGGCAACCGCGGACTTTTCCAATGTCGATTCGTAGTCTTTCCGTGTCCGCGTCGATGGGGGGTCTCCCGCGCACCGATGTCCAGCGAGCCTACCCCCAAAGGTTGCTGGTTTCAGTTTTCCCGCTAGGGGCTGGGCAATCGGCCCTGTGCTGCCCTTGAGGACCTCGCAGCAGATGGCGAAGGGCGAGCCCTGGGCGACGGTGATCGAGATTGCCGCAGACGAGACGGAACACCACGGCGCTGGTCATTGACGGCTCGGGGCCGTTCGCCGTAGCGAGGCCGCGGAGAATCAGCGGAAAAACCTTCGAGGCCCAGTCGACGGTAGGGACAGTGCCGATAGACATAACCCGATTCGCCGCAGTGAAAGTATAAAGGCCGTCGGTCGGGGGTACGCCACTCGTCTGCTTTCCGTCTAGACGGTTGGGAATCCGTTACGTACTGGATCACGGGGACCGGTGTTGTTGGTGCAGCTACGTTAGCAGGAATGAGGGTCGGCGACTGGGGTAGAGAGTATTGTAGCACCTCGGCGTATGTGGTGCGCTGACACTCAGGTGGCGTAAGAGGAGGAGCAGGGTGAGGTTCACCGCTTGGAAACGGAGGCCGGAGTGCTTGCTGCACTTCGTCGCGGACAACACTCACAATGGAGGTAGAAGCTGGTTGAGGTGCGCCATACAGCAGTCTGAGTTCGTCGCGCACAATCGAACGTACGAGCTCCCGTAGCGCCGATGCGTCCATGCCATGCGATGGTAACTCGGCAGGGACGGAGGTGGCGTGCACGGTACGATTCTGTGCCGAAGCTCGCTGCTGAATCACTTTTCCTATCGTGGATGTTTCCGCAAGGAATTCTGCGACAGTTTTCAATAGGCTGGGCACCAGGCCAGCAAAAAGCTGCTCTTTGACGCCAAGCATGAGGTAGCGCAGATTTTTGTCCTCGGACATTGTAGGGTCTGCCCGCTTGAAGAGGCGTGTCATGTCTTCGATATATGCCGCGACGGTTTCGTTAGGCATTTGAACCCGAGATTGGAGAGCGCGTTCGGCCCGTTCGCGGCGATCTGAGCTACCGTAAGTAGTCGCAAGATGACGCTTGAACTCACTCCAGGAAGACAGCTGGTCTTCATGCTTCTTGAACCATGTCCGAGCGCCATCTTCAAGGCTGAAGTAGACGTTGCGAAGCCGGGCGGCGTCATCCCAGAGGTTGAAGGTAGTGCTGCAACCAGTCGTCAACATCTTCATAGGTGTCCCTGTGAAAGGTCTTTGGGATTCGGGGGTTCTGCAACGTCACGTAAGTAGGGGCCGCTCCAGGCATTGCGACGACGTGGCTGCCAGTAGTCATAGCCGATGGGGAAAACTCAGGTTGTAGGCCTCGTTGCCTGCAGCTGGTGCGGTGTGAACAGGCGTTTCCTCGAATATATGACCAGCACTCCTGCTTAGCGGAGGGGTACGGGACATCCGACCTGACCTCCACCAGATTTGTCACGGTATTGGCGACTAGGGCTAGGTTATCACAGCCGGTGCAGGTGGAATTACACGGTCCAAACTTTAGGTACGTCCTGCGAGTCCGGAGCTGATTCACTTCGTCCTTTTTCTCCGAGCGCCACTTCAACGTCTTTCGCTCCGAGCGCCCCCTGGCAATATGTGGCCAACTGGGCGATGTTCAGGGAACACTCAGCTCTGCCCTGTTCATCAGTTACTTCTTTAGGCGTTGACGAATCTCAACTCTAGATCACGCTGCACATTATAGATGCTGCAGATAAATACATTCCACAAACATCAAGTATGCCACGAAACAAACGAAGGCCCTGGTAGAATGCAGAATGTAAGACTGCCCGTGAAACACAAAACAGGGCATGGTCGAAGTTATGCCGATACCCCACGTCTGAAAACCTAATAGGATTTAAGCTCGCAAAGGCAAATGGCAGGCTTGTTCGACGCATCTCCAAGCGAGAAAGCTGTTCATCATTCCTTTTTCTGTGAACTCTTATTCTGATGCACACAAAGTATACAACAGGATAACAGCACTCAAAAGATATACCACAATCCCAACAACCCTTGTCAGCACTAGTGGTGGCTCCCTTGAACATCAAGCAGATACACTAGGGCAACACTTTGAATACACATTCATCTCAGCACACTATACAGATTCCTTTTTGCGGCACAAGGTAACTGAGGAGAGGAAGCCTATATGTGATAAAAGACCGTGCACAGGAGGGTACAATAGCCCTTTTACCATGCAGGAGCTGAAGATTGCACTAGGCACATGTGGGAACACAGCACCAGCTCCGGACAGGGTCACGTATGGAATGCTCAGGCACCTGCATGTGGAAATGCTTGAAACTCTACTTTGCTTGCATAATAAAATATGGTCCACAGGACGCTTTCCTAAAGCATGGAAGGAAGCGATCATTATCCCGATATTAAAGCCCGGAAAAGAACTCACTCTTGCTGCCAGTTATCGGCCTATTGCTCTAACCAGCTGCTTATGCAAGCTTTTTGAAAAAATGGTAAATCATCGCCTTCTACACTTCCTTGAGTACAATGGTCTTCTTCATCAAAACCAAGCTGGTTTTAGAGCTGGGTGGTGAACAGCTGATCAGCTCATTGCATTTGAGTCGTATGCAAGGGATCCCTTTGTACACAAACAGCATTGTTTGTCTTTTTCGATCTTGAAAAAGCATATGATACCACTTGGTGCTATGGTATTATCCGCGACCTCTTCTCTTTTGGTATCACAGGGAACATGTTGAATACAATACGAAGTTACTTGTCTGAATGGGTCTTCAAAGTTTGTGTTGACAATGCATACTCAGAGTACATACAGGAAAATGGTGTCCCTCAAGGTGTTCTCAGTTGCACACTTTTCATAGTCGAAATGAGCTCTCTAAACAGCGTGCTGCCAAAAACCATTTCTTGTTCTATTTATGTTGATGACGTCCAGATAAGCTTCAAATCTTGCAAGTTGGCCATCTGTGAACGACAGATTCAGCTAGGTGTTAACAAACTGTCCAGGTGGACTGATGACAATGGGTTTAAATTTAACTCTGAAAAGAGTGTTTGTGTACTTTTCTCTAAGCAGCGTGGCATCAGACCTGACCCTAACATTACACTGAATGGTCAGAGCCTTGCCTTTAAAAGGGAACATAAATTTCTTGGCGTAGTTATTGACGAAAAACGTTCCTTCATTGCCCACATAAAACAGTTGCGACCGAAGTGTCTCAAAGCAATGAATCTGCTAAAAATTCTCTCTCGCCAGTCATGGGGCACAGACGGCGACTGCCTTCTGAGTCTTCTGAATAGTGTAGTTCTATCACGCATTGACTATGGCTCTATGGTCTATGGGTCAGCATCATCCTCTGCTCTAAAATTGCTCGATTCCGTGCACCACTTCGGCCTTCGCCTCGCCATGGGTGCTTTTCGAACTAGCGCAATTGCTAGTCTATGTTGAGGCGAACCGATGGTCACTGCAACAAAGAAGAGAATTTTCTTTGTATGCCACGAAGGTACTATGCCAACTGGATAATCCATGTCGCCGGCTCCTGCTTGACGCAACTAGCACAGAACTTTTCTCAAGAAAACCATCACTAACGCCACCATACCCAATCAGAGTTGCCACGCATATTGAACATCTGGACATTCCGGTTACCAGTCTTCATACAACTTCCATGAAAGGTCTATTTCCTCCTTGGGAAATGCACGCTGTTAATTGTAATCTATCATTCCTTGAAGTCGGGAAACATGCGTCCCCTATTGCCATACAGCAGCACTTCATGAAACATCAGGCAAAGTATATATGCAATGAGTATTACACTGATGCTTCAAAGTCTGCTCAAGTCTCTCGTGCAGCACATGGACCACAGTTTTCACAGTCTAAAACACTCAACATATATACAAGTACATTTACTGCTGAATTCCATGGTATCCTTTTAGCTGTGACTCATTATAGAAAATAAAACACAGACATCTATCATCATCTACACAGACTCGCTCAGTGTTTTAACGTCCCTGTCCTTTTGTAAGTGGCATAATAAGAACCCAGTCCTGAATTCTCTTTATAACACCCTTATGTCTGCCCATAAAGGAGAACTTATAATTACACTGAGTTGGCCAGGCCAACGAAGTATACCAGGAAACGAAGCAGCTGATAGGCTTGCTGCATCAGCTGCCCTTCGAAACACAACAGACATTGACAACATATCATATCAGGACCTCAAGCCACACATCAAAAACATGATTCAACAACAATGGCAAGAGGAGTGGGACACAGCAACTGAGAATAAACTGCACAATAAAACCAAGGATAGGCAAGTACACTAGAGAAAAACGAAAAAGATTCAAAGAAGTAGCTCTGTGCAGGCTGATATAGGTCACACATATACAACATATTCATACCTTTTAACAAACTCTCCACATTGTTCGAGATGCGGTGACTGACTGACAGTGATCCATGTTTTAATTGAATTCCGAGACTTCAACAGCAAAGGAGATATTTTCCCGAATTACACAAGCAACATATACCCACACATCCGTCCATCTTCCTTGGTGATGATCCAATGTTCCCTTTAGATAGAGTTTTTAAATATTTATTAAAAGTACGCTTTTTATATGGAATTATTCATCGACATGGGCGGAAGCCCGTTTCTTGTACTTAGATAGCTTTCTTTTTCTTTTTACTCAGACCACTATACACCGCAATTCAATGTTTTAGGCCCTATGCACCAGTTTTTAGACTATACACTCCGAAATAACTTTCAGGCCCTATACACCACTGTTTTTAAGTACGTAATGAAACACCACACCTCGGACATTTTATTAACTTCAGTCGACACCTCACCTTGTGTTTGGTGCTCTTTGGCCTAAGATGCCTTTGCTCCACAAAAATCAGTTCATCATCATCATCCTCTGCTATCATTTTATCACTTGCTCGATCACCAAATGCTTCGGAAATGAATGTGACCATGCCTTGTGGCAGATTGCCAGTAGAAATTTCACCATATTATGATGCCTTTAATACGACTCACCCTGTTTGATGCCTGTAATACGACTACGTCTCAGCTCAAAGTAGTAGTGAATTTGGCCTTTCTATAAAAACCTCAAAACAATCCAGTACTGCCCTCACTTTCAGACCCAAATGCTTTTGGTATTGTCTTTACAATATCCTTTTTTTTCTGGCCAGCATACAAGTACACCTAATTGGTCACAGAGTCAGACTAGAGTCAAGCTCAACAGGGTCTTTCCCCGCTGATTTTGCCAAGCCCTTTCCCTTGGCTGTGGTTTCGCTAGATAGTAGATAGGGACAGTGGGAATCTCGTTAATCCATTCATGCGCGTCACTAATTAAATGACGAGGCAATTGGCTATTTTGTTTCCTTTTTTTTCTTTTTTCTTTTTTTTTTTCATTCTCAAACTTCAAAACAACAATAACAATAAGTAAGAGATTTTCACACTCATTCCCGGGGAGTTTTACCCGAACAAAAAACCACATTAGTGGGAAGGTGTGCCATGATGAGTTGTAGCATTTATGATTGAGGTAGTCATTGTTGAGGTCGTGTAGCTGCGGAAGATCCGCATGCTGCCTTGAAGGCAGCGCACGGTGAACAACTTAATGCCTTGGGATCCCAGGCCGAGTTGGGCGAGACCTTTTACGCTTTCCTTTGCCCAGCAACCCCGGTATGAGAGGGTTGCTGACATCACAATGATTGGTGTTTCTGAGATTTGACGGTGAAGATCTGCGTTCGAGTATTTAGCAATCTTATCCTCGCGTGCTCTTGACAAGGACTTTCGCACACCGACGACCTGGGCGTCCAGGATAATGGCCTGCCCATCTCTCTTAAGGACAAGGTCGGGGATCTGTTTGCCCTTTGATGTCTTGAAGTGCTCTCTTGCTGGATGGTCCAGCCTTTGTCACGCAGCTTTTCTGCCAGCAATCTCACAAGGACGTCGTGTCATGGTATCCTAGCCTGGTCCGTCCTTACACAGCATTGTAGTATATGACCCAGGGACTCATCCTCTGCATCTCACAGGCAGATCCCGGCCACGTCTTGTTCTGGTCCTGTTCGACATTACATTGATTCTTCCCTCTGCCGCCAATCTTGAGGCTGCCGGACAGTTCTTGGACTCCTTTAAGCCGTAACCATCAGAACTACTGTGCAGTAAGTCCCGCCAGTATGCCTTGCCCTTCTTCAATGTTGAGACATCGGCTTCTTTTAAGCAGCAGAGTGTCATGGCTCGGTGCAGTCTGCTCTGAAGTAGGTCACACTGGGTCGCAGTCCTACAAGTGGGGTGCGACGACTCCTCCGCAATCCTCTTGAGCCGTTTCATCTGCAGTGCAGGAATGGTTGTTCTGTAGGATGGAACTCCTAGGCCTCCCTGGTCTACTGGGGCATGGAAGAATCCCAGCGGGATGTCGTGGGGCAAGTGGCGCCATTTCCGTACAGCTGTTCGCACTCGCCGGTCGAGGTCGTGAAGTAGGCGACTCGTGAGAGGGCTCAAGACGAGGGAGTGATAGAATTTTGGTATCAAGTAGTGTCGTAGGAGCACCACTCTTTGCTGTGGTCGCAAAGGGGCTGCCGTGAAAATTGCACCCCGAGGTATCGCCATGTAGAACCCACCTTTGCATTTGGGATGGCCTGCCCCTCCACTTTGAACTTCACATTAGTCAGTACCTTCAACTTCATCTTCTTTCCCGATGGTTGGAGGCTCACTGTTAGGCTCTTCTTCGGGTTGATTCGAAGGCCTCTCTCCTGAAGGAAGCTGGCTAGTCGGTCAAGTCGCGTTTGTAGGCCCTCTGGAGTGGAAGCACAGATCACAAAATCGTCAGCAAAGGCGTCCAGCGCCCATTCTTGGGTCCTGAACCCCACTCCGTGGGAACCATCTGACAGCCATTCGTCGACGACAAGGTTAAATAGCAGTGGGGAGAGTGGATCCCCTGCCGCACTCCGGTTGTAGGATGGACGATGGTTTCTTGTTGGTATTGCAGGGTAGTTGTTGCAGTCAGATAAAGCTCCTTCACGTACTCAATGAGTTCGATGCTGCTACCTTTCCTGGCTAGTCCTCGTAGAATGACAGAGAGGGTCACTGAGTCAAAGGCTTTTGCTAGGTCCACTGAGGCGAGGTACAGTGGCCTAAGCCCATTCTGCGCTTCATACAATGCGGTTGCCAGCAGCCAGATATTCTCGGCACAGCCATCCACAGGGAGGAATGCCCTCTGCCGATGATCTAACGGGATCTGCGAAACTAACCTTGATGCTAAGGTCTTGTGCAGCAGTCTCAAGATGATGGATGTGACCGTCATCGGCCGAAAGCTACCGGATGTTCGGGCGTTCGGCATTTTTGGTACGAATATAGTCCTTGCATTCCGGAGGGCAGGAGGGATGTGTCGTAGTGATAGTCACTTGCAGCGCTGCGAGGGGAACCTCCCTTAGATCCTCCCCAGTCATTCCATCAGGTCCTGCCGTCATGCGTCTTGGCGGCAGTGCTGCTCTAATCTCTGCAGACGCCACGACATCAAAGGGATCAACCACTGGCTCCTCGCTTTGTGTCATCTCTACCCTGGCCTCCGTCATCTTTTCCATAACCTCCTTCCAATCAGCAAGGAGAGTTTTCGGGTCTGGGCCTTCTCCTTCTCCGCGTCCCTCCAGAATCTCATGTGCACAACGCGTTTGGTTCTTTGCGAATAAGTATTGTGTGCGGGCGTATTCTCACCACCGGCGTCTCCTGTGGCTCTCCGGGTTCTTCGGTACCGGGGGGCGGTACGGTCCTCGTTTCTTCTTGGGCTTGGTAAGGAACTTTCTGAGGTATCCGTCGAAAGGGCGGGCGACGTCTTCTTTTCTTGCAGCTCTCTTGGCTATCTCCCAAAGCTTGGAAGCACCGAAAGAGGTGGGGCACTGCTTTTGCGTAAGCCTGGCTAGTTCCTTTCTTATCGTCCTATTTTTCGATTCCCTTGTCTCGGGAGACTCAGGGGCCACTTCCATAGGAACTCCGCACTGTGGTATCGCCTGCCTGGTCGCGATCTCCTCGCAGTCCTCATCGGGAAGTGCTCTCAAGGCAGGTTCTTCTCTGCCGTTGTCCTCTTGTGCACCTTGCTGGGCACGTGCCAGAAGGTCCTCCACCACTGCCCGGCATTTCCCATCCTTCCGGTGGCTCTTAATCGCTTCTGCGGTCAGGAACTTCTTGACCTCAGCAAGGCTGGCATTGATGTTTCTCACACCCCTCCGAGTAAGGGCTACCTCTTGCTTAGCCATAAGAAAATTCTCGTCTGTTCAACGAGCTTTGGTCCTATAGACGTCGATCTCCGCGTTGTGTTCCTCTCTATGCTTTGCCCTCCTGTGCACACCGAGCCCCGTCTTGGTGCTAAAGGTCTTTCCACATACCCAACAGTTGTAGGAGTCTGCCTGGGACGTTGCTCCACTCTCTACTACATCAGTTGGGGCAAAAAGGTCTTCATGTTGGCTTTCGTCTGTTGACAAGAGATCGTCTATAAAATCTTGTCTCGCTTGATTTGATCTAGCTTTTTCCAACGCAGATATGCTAGTTTTGGAATGGGCTGGCGGGTTCAATGCCACACGGGGAGGAGTCTGATCATGAGGCACTCTGCTGTGAACGATGTCCTCTCAGCCCAACCTTTGCCTCTCGGTTGTCTTCTGAGCACCTGTGGGTCGGGGTCCTTGCCACTGGAACTGGAAGCTGCTAATTGTGATGGTATTTTGTGCTAATTGTGAGTGAATTTGGCCTTTCTATAAAAACCTCAAAACAATCCAGTACTGCCCTCACTTTCAGACCCAAATGTTTTTGGCATTGTCTTTACAATATCCTTTTTTTCTGGCCAGCATACAAGTACACCTAATTGGTCATAGCAGACATCGAGCCATTTTTCGCATATTCCTGATGCAGTGTCTGATATGTTAAAATGATAAGCGAATTCCTGTGTACGGAGACCTAGTCTCATTCTATGAGAAACATCATTTCTTAAACTCCGAGAGCAGATTTCTAGAGGAATGCGGCGCATTGTCTTTCACAATATTTAACAATGAGCAAACGATCAGAAGAGCTGGTAGTCCTGTGTAGAACGCAACTTTCTCATCATTGCCACAAAGACAATCTTCTTAGAACTTTATTGCTGTGAAGTGCTCTTTTTCATTCTGTGGATCATTTCGAAGATTGATTTCTTCTTCAAGCTTATGGATGTATGCAGCTTTCATGTCTGTTTGGCAAACTGTACCTAAACAGACAAAAATGACAGGAAATTAAACCACAGAAACCCATACCTGGCCAAAGTTTCAAGACAAGTGCAAAGCTTAAGTTTAAAAAATAACTCCCTTGTCTGATTACTACCTATGTATTTACACCCTCTGTCAAAATTGAAGAGCTCAAGAAGTTTCATTCTAAGCCTAGCTGTACACCTCTTTATGCACTCTCAACGTTTCAGATTTGCCAGTGATAGGAATTCACATCCCGAGTCCTGAAACTTTCAGCTATCTGTTACATAAGCCCAGGAGCACACCTTGAAGCAAACCCCTTTGACCACAAACTTTTGACAATGTAGCTGTAAATACCTCTAATATCATCCTAACATCACAATAAGTGGTACTTAACATGGACTGGCAGTGCAGGCAATACTGACACAAAACATACCAGGTTTCAAGAGAAGCACTGACTGTTCTATCACTGCAGCTGTTTCAAATGGTTCATCTATTGTTACATCTGCATAAAGGAAATTACAAATTTAAACATAAAAATCCATAACTAAGCAATTATTTAAGACAGTTTCTAACATCAGCTCCTTGTTCAAATGCTCCTAAAATATGTACATATAACTGCTGACGGCAAGCAGTTAAGTCACATGCAATCAATGGTACTTTTAGTTTGGTAAGGTAAGGAGTATGAGTCGCTGTGCAGATCATACTCTAAATAACAGTGTATACGGGGTTCTGAGGGAACACCTTTTTAGAAATAAAGCAGGCATCTAATTGATTTACCAGCTGCAGCTACCAGCCCGCACCGAGTTCTTCGTGTCTACAGTTGTTTGTGTCTTCTCTCGTCGGCAGGTTTTGCGTCACAGCCAAGTTGTAGTGAAGGAGTCCAGTCAGGATTGCACTAATCGAAGAGAGCAGTGGGCGAGCTGGGGCTAAATTTTTTGTTCGTACAGAACACACATTTGTTAGATATATATACACTTTGTGAACACCAGCTGTTAATTCCCCGCAGGAGGCGCCTGTTAAAGCAGGTGTTTGTGTGTACTGTGCGACACCATGGACCCCGAGCACCCACGTTTAGCTGTGCATGGCATCGCCGTGTCTGGGGAAATGGGGATCCTGGTGGTTGAGCCGATGCCGAGTGCTTGGACCTTTAAGGCCCCTCAGTGGAGGCAACACACCGCTTCGGCCCACGCTTCCCATAGACGGCACATCCGGGCTGACCCACACGGGGGAAATCGGCAGTCGCGTTTTCCTATCCTCCCCTTCATCTTTCGCTTTCCTATCTCCTTTTTACAACTGTCCTGTCTTCTCTCTTTTTACTGTTTTACTTTTTTTCCTGGCAGCAAGACCTTGTGTGGAATAGCTAACCTGAGTTGCCCCATATTCGGTTATAGTTATGATGTACAGCTGGCATGGACAGCTTACTTTAAGCTCATGTCCTGTCCTCTAGTTGGGCTCCATGGTGGGTGGCTGGCACCGTGGCCGAAAAACAGCAATTTCTATGGCTTCCTCATCACAACTGAATGATCACCTGCATAAAAAGAGGCAGACCGAAGCAGCTTCTCAGTTCTCCCCGAAAAAACAAGGAAGTCTCCCCAAATATCATGTTACTCACAGTGAAAAGACTGAAACTATGAATGGTGATATCAGACGAGCTTGTTTTCCAAAGTGCCTCACAGACATCCTAGGCCCCGATTACAAAGTAACTAAGCTTAGCAGTGGGGATCACCTGCTCGAACTCCATGCCAAAGATCAGTACTCCAACCTTCAGAAACTTGTGACGTTTGGCGACATTCCACTAAGTGCCACTGCTCACAGATCTCTCAACACTGTCCAAGGTGTAATGTCCGAGAGTGATTTCCTATCGCTCACTGAAAAAGAAATGCTCGAAGGACTCTCTGAACAAAATGTCATCGCTGTGCACCAGATCAAAATCCGAAAAGACAACAAAAAGATACCCACAAAGCACATAGTTCTGACTTTCAACACCAGCGAACTGCCAGATTCCATCGCAGTAGGTTACATCAAAGTAGACATCCGACCATACATCCCCAATCCCCGATGATGTTTCAACTGCCAAAAATATGGCCATGGCTCCCAGACTTGCCGTGGCCGACAAACGTGTGCTAAATGTTCTGCAAATGACCACCAATCTGATAAATGTGATGCTGCACCGCATTGTGCAAACTGTGAAGGTGACCACGCAACATACTCGCAGTCATGTCTGTCCTGGAAAAAGAAAAAATTGTCACCCTGACGGTAAAGGAAAACATAACGTTCAAAGAAGCACGAAAGCGTTACGAAATTACACAAGGAGCTTTCATATTCACAGCCAAACCAGACTATTCTAATGTGGTGGTGTGGGGGGGGGGGGGCGGCATGCCACAACAGGAACAGGCCCATGCCCAGGCAAAGCATCAGGCAGGGCCATCCCCGCCGCAGACAGGGACAGCGAAAGCTGCCCTGTCATCTTCGAAACAGAGCACTCCGGCCTCACAGTCGGTAGCCCACAAGACTTCTTCCAAACAGGAGAAGCCTGAAACTCATTCATCCGCGGTGCAACCACGGACGTCCAGCGCCTTTGAACAGGCAATGGAAACAAACCCTCATTCGCCTCCGCTACAGCGGCGGCAAAACTCTCTAGAAAAAAAAGAAAAAAGAGAAATCGCATAGCAGGGCCAGACAGTATGGAAACATAAGGTTTTAACAACATTCGCATAACTCAATATGGCATTCCTGATACACTGGAATTGTCGTGGCCTCCCTAAAAATTACACTGACATATTAGATCGTTTAAATTCATTTTCTCCAGCCGTTTTATGTTTACAAGAAACCAACTTAGGATCACGACACAAGAATATTTGAAAGAATTAATTTTGTTTGAAACTTTATTGCCGCCGATACAGGAGGTTCCCCTACTCCCCCACCCAGGTACACAGACCCGAATAGGGGGCTAGGATTCCGCGACTAAAAGCGCGCGAGGATACATTGATTCTCCGCGGCCTCTGCTGCCAGGCGGACGACTTCTTTTTGGGTCTCAAGGTTTCGCTTTGGAGAAGGGATTCCAAGCTTCCGTGTCATGAATGTTGGCCACTGCCCCAGGCGAAAAGGGGCATTGCCAGATTATGTGATCTAGTGTACCTCTCTGTCCGCAGTGTTTACAGTTTTCGTGTTGTCTGTCATCTACTTTTAAATAGTGCAGCCATACCGGGTTGGGGTAATTTCCGGCCTGTAGTCTGCGAAGACTTTTGGCCTCTGCGTTGTTTAGCTCTTTATGTGTAGTGGAGAATATTTTTCTGTTTAGATTGTAGTATTCACAGATCTCGTGGTAGGTGTTTAACCTCTCCTCGGGTTCTGGGTTGTCGACCTGCTCGACGTTCGTCTGGTGGTAGATATCTCGGGAGAGCGCGTGAGCGGCTTCGTTTCCAGACACCGATTCGCGGCCTGGGCCCATTGTATTGTGATCCTCCGTGAGATCTCCCTGGATTCGAGAATTTTCTCAGCCGCGGATGACACTCTTCCTTTTGTCAAGTTTCAAATGGCTGTTTTGCTGTTGCTTATAATCACTTTAGCTTTTGTGCCGACGCAGGCTAGCGCTATTGCTACCTCTTCAGCGATGACTGCATTTCTTGTTTTTATAGACGCCGTGATTAGAGGGGCTCCGGCTCCGTCCACCACTGCTACGACTGCAGCTCTCGATTTCCCGGTGGCTGCGTCAGTGTACGCCACGGAGTTCGGATCAAGCTTGCTCATCTCCTTTTCGATGGCTTTGGCTCTGTCTTCTCTTCTCTCTTTGTTGTGAATGGAGCTCATGTTTCTTGGACACAAAGTCTTTCGCTGCGACTGAGAAGAAACAAACAGGCTCTCTGGAGGTGTCGCGATCGTAGCTCAGAAGGGGGTCAGAACTAGCGAAATCACTCAACACCAAATATGAAGCCGCTGCAGTAACGATTCTCCATTTTAAAACCATCACAATGTGCACTGTATATCTCCAGCCTCACCTAAAAGTAACACTTCACGACTTAAGACCTTATAACACAGGTACTGGAGCCATTTTTATTAGTAGGAGATTTTAATGGCCACTCTCCTTTTTGGGGTAGTGAGCAAACTGACACCAGAGGCCGCATTTTAGAAGATTTTATTTTCTATAATAATGTCTGCCTGCTGAATGCAGGAAAACATACCTATTACTCGCCAAGCACTAAGAAAATGAGTTGTCTAGATTTAAGCTTTTGTTCATCTTCAGTTTTTAACGATTTTAAATGGGACGTCTTAGACAACCCATATGGAAGACCATTTACCTGTAATTATCAGCATGACATCATCACCATCGCCAACTATGACAAAGCCACGCCAATGGAAGCTTCATTAAGCCGACTGGGCACTTTTTAAGTCCAAAGCGAGACTTATGAGATATATTCAGATAATCTGAACATCAATTAAGTAAATAAAAAGTTCACTGCCTCTATCATCGCCACAGCACTTTTAACCATACCACAATTATCGGGAGTAGTACTCAAAAACCACAAGCCTTGGTATACACGAAAATGCAGGAAGTGAAAAGAAGACAAAATAAAGCACGGGTGTCACGAAATCGGCGCACATTTTCATAAAGGCGGAACGGCGCGAGGCCCGCGCGGCGTCGCGTGGAAAGCATGGATGGATGGATGGGAAAACATTTATTTCATCGGCTTTAAGAGGTTTAGTTTGATTGCTGGCCACGCCAGATAGCCGCCAGTTGCGTCCTGTCGGCGATCTCTTCGGCCCACTCAGTGACCCGAGCCTGGATGGCCGGGTCCGAGCAGCGCAGCACGGCCCCCCACTCCTCCAGACGTGGAGCTGGCAGCAAATCGGCGGGTGGCGGATAGGCCACGCACCCCCATGTAATGTGGTCTAAAGTAGCGTCGACGCCACACTCTTTGCATTCAGGGCAACCTGCTCTTTGAATATATATGAATAAACTTTGGGGCAGGGGAAGGAGCGGGTTTGTAGCTGGCGCCAGAGTATCTCCTGGGCCTTGCTTAATGAATTGTGTGGTGGAGGGAAGATGCGCCTTCCCAGGCTAATATGGCGAGTTATATCATGGAATGAGAGCAAGCCCTCCCTCGCGCCCGCGGGAAACGAGGTGCGTACCGCCCGGCCGACGAAACCTCGGGCATATTCGTGAGCCTTCTCGTTCCCGGGATTGCCCGAGTGAGCCGGAACCCATACCAGTTCTATCGTCCTACCAGGGACTGGACGGTAGCTTTTAAGGATATTCCTGGCGGCAGCCAACAGACGGCCCCTCAAGAAATTCCGTACGGCTGTTTTGGAATCACTGACTATAACATCTGCTTCGGTAGAAGCAATAGCCAGCGCGATGGCTGCTTCCCCTGCAGCCTCAAAGTTTCTGGTGCGTACAGTAGCTGAAGCTAAAATTTTGGCAGGCGTGGACTCACGGGCCCCAGTCACGGCACAAATCGCGAAACCGCGGTCCGTCTTTTCATATTCGGCCGCATCTACGTAAGCAACCGAATGGTTTCCTTTGTATTTGGTGTGTAGTGCACGTGCGCATGCTAGTCGCCTGCCTTCGTGGTGAATGGGGTGCATATTCTTAGGGAGGGGCTTGATAACAAGCTCCTTTCTGATTGCTGTGGGTATTTGCCTGGGATCGTCCGCCAGGGGTTTGGCATTGATGCCTAGCCTCAGCAAGACAAGCCTCCCGGCTTTGGTGCGCGCCAGTCTGGAGTACTGCGCTATTAAATGCGCTTCCTTGAGTTCATCAAGTGTGTTGTGCATTCCAAGAGCTAAGAGCCTATCGGTTGAGGTGTTTCTCGATAGTCCTAGCTCTGTCTTGTAAGCTTGCCGGATAAAACATTCATTCTTTTGCTTTTCGTCTTGGTAAAGGTGCAGATAGGGCAGAGTGTAGACTAGCCTGGTGATGACGAAAGCCTGAATGAGTCGACAGGTGTCGCGTTCTTTCATGCCCCTCCTCTTGTTGGCTATTCGCTTGATTAGTCTAGCTGTTTGGGTGACTGTTGTGGTCAGTTTATTTAATATTCCTAAATTTCTGTGGTTACTCTGAATGAACATGCCTAGGATTCTGATGGTGTCTACTTGTTTGATTGGCAGTCCTTTGAGCTCTACCCTGATTGCAGGAGGCGGAGGTCTGTTCTTTCGATTGGGGCCTTCTAGAACTACAAGGAGTTCGGACTTAGAGTGTGAACATTCAAGACCCGCCCTTAGAGCATAAGTCTCAATGGTGTCGACTGCTTCCTGAAGCACACTTTCTATTTGGGCATCACTTCCCCTGTTCACCCACAGGGTACAATGTCGTCCGTGTAAAACGTATGCTGTAGCCCCTCGATGGCGGCGAGTCTGGGGGGGCAGTGTTATCAGTGCAATGTTGAAGAGGAACGGCGACATCACAGAGCCTTGTGGTGTTCCCTTTCCGCCCAGAGATATGGGGTCTGATTTGATCGCGCCGAGAGTGAGCTCTGCCGTCCTGTTCGTAAGGAAGGACCGGACGTACCCGAAGACTCTCTCTCCGGGATTCAAAAGCGAGAAGTTTTCTAATATCGCCTCATGCGAGACGTTATCGAAGGCTTTACAGAGATCAAGCCCAAGTATTGCCCTCGTTCCATGACAGTACCTGCGATCCATAACATCCCTCGACAGCTGGATCATGACATCCTGCGTGGAGAGGTTGGGTCTGAATCCTATCATGATTGAGGGGATGAGGTCGTTGTCCTCTACATAACCCTGCAGCCTGTTGAGAATGATGTGTTCCATTAATTTGCCAAGGCACGACGTTAACGAAATGGGTCTTAGGTTTTGTTTTCTATGTTAAGCTTCTGCCCTGGTTTCGGTATGAATGTCACTTTGGCATGTTTCCATTCTTGCGGTACCTCTCCTTTCCTCCAGTAGGTTTTCATGAGGTCAGTTAGGGCCGAAACTGAGCCGATATCCAGGTTCCTGAGGATTTTGTTTGAGACGCCGTCTGGTCCTGCCGCCAAGGGCGTCCTGAGTTGTCCTATCGCGTACATCTCCGCTCCCATAAAGTCCTCGTCCAACTGTTCATTCGGGAGCCCTCCATGCATAGGGAGTGGGCTAGTGGTAGGTGTCGTGTTCAGGTACATTTGACATAGTGCATTTAGTAGCTCCGCGTCCGTGCCTTCATACTTTTGTATAATTTGTGCGAGGTGATCCCGCGCAGCAGATTTTCTTTGCGTTGGGTCGAGCAAGTGTCTGAGCGAGAGCCAGGTTTTCTTACTGCCGAGCTGTCCGTTCATTCCATCGCAGATTTGCCCCCACTGTTGTTTCTCCAGGTCGCTGGCATGTGCCTCGATCTGCCTCTCTAGTTGTGCAATGCGCCGTCGCAGCGTTCTGTTGAAACGCTGATTTTTCCAACGGCAAAGTAAACTAGCGTGAGCCTCCCACATGTGCAGTAACCGCGCGTCCGTGGTTGTGTTGTCCTGCCCTGCGGATTGTATTTCGGCTGTGGTGCTGTGAACGTCATTAAGTGCGCTGGTCCAGTCTTTAAGGTCGGTTATGTTGGAGGGGGCGGTTTGTTCCCTCAGTTTTCTAAATTTGTCCCAGTCCGTAATTGTGGCTTTTGCGGTTAGGCGTTTATGTGGCGTTGTGTTGAACTTGACGGAGATAATGTAGCGGTCACTGCCTAGCGAGTGTTGCGTGTTGTTCCAGCGAGTGTCCCGAATGTTTTTGCTTAGTGTTAGATCAGGAGAGGTGTCTGCACCTTACGCTGTTGGCTATTCTAGTGACTTCCTGTGGATCGTTAAGAATGGAGAAACCAAAATCTTGGGCTGCTTCCCAGATTCTGATGCCTTTGGGCGTGGTTGTATTGTAACCCCATGCCGTGTGACGTGCGGTAAAATCGCCTACCACCAATAACTGCACCTTGGCTGCGAGCTTTAGTACCTTCTCTAGTAGACGCGGTATTCCTGAGCCCGCGTCTTTGGGTGAGCTGTACAAGTTTAGGATGAAGAGCGTTGTACCTCCGAGAAAAAGCCTCCTTCCCCGCGCGGGAGAGCGCGTAGCCTTGTACGCATTGCCGTCACTCTCTTTCCTATTGCCCGGGGAGGACGGTGGTTCATCGGCCTGGAATGTGCCAGACCTTTCGAGAACTTTCTATGGGACCTAACCAATGACGACGCGCGGCTCGACGGGAGGAGGAGAGAGCGCTATAACCAGCGAAGCTAAGTGTGTGTGCGCGCTAGCTTTGACGCGTGCTAACAAACAGACACGGCGCGCCCTATTTAAAGAGACCGCGCCGCTTGTTGAGTCAGTCAGTCAGTCAGTCAGTTAGTCAGTCGTTGCGGCGTGTTCGCCAGTGCTTCGGCTGGACTCCCGGGGATCACCCGCTGCTGGCAAGCCCACGGACCTGCAAGGGAGTGGCGCTCGTCTTGTATGGCGGCCACATCGTGACTCTTGAGGCGTCGGACTGCAACAGTGCCCGGTGAACAATTTGGTGTTGGTTTATGTACTCTCTCGTGTTCCATCTGTGTTGTAAAGCCTCTGTGTTCTTCAATCCCTCTGTAGTTGCATGCTTAGCATTTGTTTTTCTGTGAACCTCTCGTCTGTGCAATTTTAGTGTTTGTGTATTCCTATTCCTCTGTATCGTCTCTTGCTGTGTATAAAGTTTGTTTCGTTTGTTACTTCTGA
Organism: Amblyomma maculatum; assembly: GCA_023969395.1. Taxonomy (NCBI): domain Eukaryota; kingdom Metazoa; phylum Arthropoda; class Arachnida; order Ixodida; family Ixodidae; genus Amblyomma; species Amblyomma maculatum. The sequence continues at coordinate 675,744 of JAJIZL010123131.1, forward strand.
CTCCGAACCTTACTCTGGCTTGAACCAGCGACCGCTGGGCACCAAACGGCCACCCCCTTCTGTCACTACAAGGTAGTTGAATTCCGGCTGAGCTTGCAACGCATGTCGAGGGCATCTCCTTTGCGACCGGAACAGCTACCCCCACTCACTCTAAGGGTGTCTGGGAGTGTGCGCAATGTTAAGGGCGCCCCCGCAGGGGGCATCTGCTAAAGCAGATGTTTGGTGTACCGTGCGACACCACGGACCCCAGCACCCACGCTTAGCCGTGCGTGGCATCGCCGTGTCCGGGGAAAAGGGGATCCTGGTGGTTGAGCCGATGCCGAGTGTTCGGACCTTTAAAGCCCCTCGGCGGAGGCAACACACCACTTTGGCCCCAGCTTCACGTAGACGGCACCTCCGGGCTGACCCACCCAGGGGAAATCGGCAGTCGCCTTTTCCTGTTCTCCCCTCCATCTTTCACTTTCCTATTTTCTTTCTTAGAACTGTCCTGTCCTCTCTTACCTTCTTCATTTCTTCCTACTTCCAGGCGGCGAGGGTTAACCTTGTGTGGCTAGCTACCCTGAGTTACGCCATATTGGGTTATAGTTACGGTGTACAGCTGGCGTGGGCAGGAATTGACAATTTCTGTCCCGTCCCCTCGTTGGTCTCCATGGTGGGTGGCTGGCACTGCAGCCGAACAATATACTTTTTTATGGCATCTAAACTCCTTAACCCCGATCGTCCTACTTCTAAAAGGGGGCGCACCGAGACCACCATGTTCTTCTCAAAGAACATAAACAACTTTCCTTGTTTCCACGTGGTCCACAGTGACCACGAGGAAATCACTGCACGACTTGTGTCCCTATTTGTTGTTTCTCGAACGTTGACTGAGGCCATTGGCCAGGGCTATAAGATAAAGAAGCTTGGAAATGGTGACCTGCTACTAGAATTAATATACAATCATCAGTATCAGAAGCTAAGTGCAGTCGAATCATTTGGAGAAATACCGGTACAGATTAGCCCGCACCGATCACTAAACACTGCCCGAGGAGTCATCTCTGATGATGACCTTAGGTACGTGAGTGAACAAGAACTTCTTGAAGGCCTGAAGGAACAAAATGTCACAGATGTTTACCGGATAAAGATCAGACGAGATAACAAAGAGATAGAAACAAAGCACATTGTACTCACCTTTGCTGCAAGCACTCTCCCAGAATCTGTCGAAGTAGGCTACATAAAGATAAAACTGAGGCCCTACATCCCTAACCCACGCCGTTGCTTCCAATGTCAGAAATATGGCCATGGCTCTCAGAGTTGCCGTGGCCAACTCACATGTGCAAAGTGTGCCTCGCACGAACACCCTACAGACAACTGCGAAGAACAGCCGCTTCTCTGCTCAAACTGTGAAGGTAACCACCCAGCTTATTCACGCTCATGCCCGTACTGAAAAAAAGAAAAAGAAATAATTACACTGAAAGTCACCGAAAACATATCTTACGGAGAGGCATGAAAGCGGCTTTCTCTTCCTCAAAAGCCACACTACTCCGTTGTGACGCAGCAGGGCGCGGCATCACAGCGGTCGTCGGCACCTGCCCAGGAAGCAGACAGTTCTTCCAGGGCAGCGCCACCTGCGCCCTCGGTGGAGTCAGCTAGCGCTACTCCACCACCACCCGCAAAGCTGGCTGCGCGGACCCCCATGTCAGCCGGCCCAAAGGCCTCGACCCATGAGTCGAGGCCTAAAATTGACAATCCTGTGCTTTCTGCACAGTCGTCCACCGCATCTGAAGATGCGATGGACACAACTTCTTCACCCCAGCTGCCTAGGCGGCAAAGCTCACTGGAGCGAAAAAGAAGGGGAAAAGTCCCAATAACAGGTCCCAAGGACCTACAAACCTAAGTTTAAACATGTTTCCTAAATAACTTTTAATTATGGCGCTCCTCATTTATTGGAACTGCCGAGGACTCTAAAAATTTAGATGATATATATGAAATTCTTGCGGACTATCAACCAAACATACTTTGTCTGCAAGAAACCCATTTAAAACCAGCAGACTCAAATTTCCTTAAGCAATATAATGTATTCAGGAACTACAGGCAAGGCAGCTCTCACTCCTCTGGTGGCGTTGCCATTGTAACACAAAAATCAATCCCCTCTCGAAACATCTCACTCAACACAGACTTAGAGGCAGTGGCAATCAGAAGCTTAGTTTATGGTAAAATAACAACGGTATGTTCCCTGTATATTACTCCAACTTATAAGCTAAGTAGCGAAAGTTTTGAAAAATTGATTGATCAACTTCCGGAACCTTGGTTGCTGGTCGGAGACTTTAATGCTCACCACCCATTATGGGGATGTACAAGAACGGACTCCCGAGGTGTTCTAATCGAAAAATTCTTATTGTCCTCGGGATCATGCTTACTAAACACGAAACAGCCAACTTACTACAATATTGCACATAACTCTTACACATCCATAGATCTAGCCATTGGCTCCTCGATGTTCCTGGCAGCTACAGAGTGGACTGTCATTAACAATCAATACGGAAGTGACCATTTTCCTATCTTAATAAAATATACTTGGAACGGAAATGAAAATGTGTCGAATCCCAGAAAATTCAAAGAAAATGCAGCCAACTGGAAGATGTTCAGGGAACACTCATCACTGCCTTGTTCATCCATTAGTGGTCTAGATGTAGATGAAACTCAGCGCTTGATCACACTGCACATTATAGAAGCTGCAGAAAAATGCATCCCACAAACGTCAAGTAAGCCACGAAACAAACGAAGACCCTGGTGGAATGCAGAATGTAAGACTGCTCGTGAAGCTCAGAACAAGGCATGGTCGAACTTGCGACGACACCCCACTGCCGAAAACCTAATAGCCTTTAAGCGAGCAAAGGCAAATGGCAGGCGTGTTCGACGCATCTCCAAGCGAGAAAGCTGGGCCTCGTTCCTTTCGTCTGTGAACTCTTTTACTGACGCACACAAAGTCTACAACAGCATAAGAGCACTCAAAGGATATAACACTCTCACAACACCTCTGTCAGCACCAGTGGCGACACACTAGAACATCAAGCAGACACACTAGTGAAACACTTTGAATACATATCTAGCTCGGCACACTATACAGATTCCTTTCTGCGGCACAAGGTGACCGAAGAGAGTAAACCTATACATGATAAGAGACCATGCACAGGAGGGTACAATAGCCCGTTCACACTACAGGAGCTGAAGAGTGCACTAGACACATGCAAGAACACAGCAGCTGGTGCTGACAGGATCACATATGCAATGCTGAGGCACCTCCATGTGGACACCCTCGAAACCCTACTCTGCCTGTATAATGAAATATGGGCCACAGGACGCTTTCCTCAAGCATGGAAGCAAGCAATCGTTGTCCCGATATTAAAACCTGGCAAAGAACCCACACTTGCAGCGAGCTATCGGCCAATCGCCCTAACCAGTTGCTTATGCAAGCTTTTCGAGAAAATGGTAAACCGTCGTCTTGTTCACTTCCTAGAGTACAATGGCCTTCTTGACACAAACCAAGCTGGTTTTAGGGCTGGGCGATCAACAGACGATCAGCTCATTGCATTTGAGTCCTATAGTAAAGTTTTTGGTTCGGATGTTGATGGGTGACTGGATGGTGGAGCAAGCCAGTAAGTTGGTGGAGCAACTTGATAAACAACCGGATAACTTTATACAAAAGAATAAGAGGTACAACGGTTATATTCACAAAGGAAAACTAGCCGTGGTCGGCCGCGCTACCGCTAAACAGAGCGACAAGGGACTCCGAGTCCCCGCAGTCGAGCTGGCGCCTCTTGCCCCAGCTCCAAAGCAACCACTAGCTACTCCCGGCGCTCGCCAGCGCGAGCGTCCTAACGCAAGGAGTAGCTCCAGCAAAAGACACTCAGGGCCCGTCCGCACTCCAGAGGTGAGTCGAGAGCGCGCCCCTTTCCACGCGTAAAAACATAAAAACACAGTAACTGTAGCTCTTCCCCGCGTATGTGGGCCACTCGTCGCAGCCTGTCCGACCGTTTCGCTTACTGACAGTCGTGCACTAGCAAGCTACACGTTATGCAGCGGGACGAAAGCTAGACCCCTCTCGCGGGATTTATGGCCCCCGGCCGTTCTCACTCGGGCGACGGGACCGCGGGGGGCCGCGTTAATGAGGTCCGGCTCGAGGGAAGCGGAAGGTCTCTCCCGGCTCCCGTAACAAAGGGACACGTGTGGCGGGAGTCCGAACGAGGAGCCTGCGCTCTTGAACTAATGGTCTCCTTCTAGGAAGTTAGTGTTTGAAAACAGACCAGACGCGCAGTTCGCACCACGGCACCCCGCCGAGACATTCCTTCCCATTCAAGGATGCCAAAAATACAAACGGCAACGCGCCGGACCTTACACCTTCCCCCCAAGACTCGGTTGATCTATTGAAAGATAAGCCGAGACAAAACAACAAAGAAAAAGGTTCGGCAAGTGGCGGTTGAGTCCTGAAGCTCACGCCAGCTATGGAAGCCGGTGAGCATGGCTGCGCGACCCTTCATCACATACATCCACAAACACATCATGCGAAAAGAAATAAACACACACAGATGGTTCACAGTGTCACTGAGTTCGGCCTTGGCGTGCACATTTCGAATCCGACGATTCCAGTTTGTTGCTCGCGCACCATTCCCTGGCCCACTGTCCCCAGCGGTCACTGCGGGATGTCAGCCGGTGGTCTGTTCCAACAAGCGTTGGGAATTCTGGACAAGGCATCTGCGTTAGCGTGATCGACTCCTCGGTGATGCTCAATGGCAACATTATAGCGCTGGAGCGCAAGAGCCCAGCGTGTAAGCTTTGCGCTTTGGGGCACACTACTCGTTAGGAATGAGAGAGGATTGTGATCAGTGACGACGGTTACGGTGGCGGCGAACACCCACGTCTCAAATTTCTTTACCGCCCATATTACGGCGTAAACCTCCCTTTTGATTGCAGCCCATCGCATTAGAACTGACGTGTGTCTGGCGAAGGCTATAGGCGCCTCCGTGTCGTCGTCAGAAAGCTGCGCCATACCGGCACCGGCAGCCACTGCCGACGCGTCCGTTAAGAGCAGATACGGCATTCGCGGGTCTGGAGTGGTCACCAAAACAGCCTCGCATAGAGCCTTCTTTAAGGCACTGAAGGCTTTGTCCGCATCATCTGGCCACGGTATCTTATTCGATGAGCCTTTCGCCGTTAGGCTTGTCAGTGGCAGAGCGATATCTGCAAAATCGAGAACACCCCTGCGGAGTATACTCGACTTCACCAAAGTCGCTGTCATCCTGAAATATGACTCTCACGGAGTCTACCCTGCCGATGTAGGGACATAACTTATTTGCATGCACTAGCATGCGGCGACCGTCGCTCATTTGTACATAGTACGAGTGCTCGCGGTATCTCTTTTTCACTACCGCCGGCTCGAGGCACTTCGGGTACAATTTCCTTGGTCTCTTGTCATCAAAGACGAGAACCGCCTCATCTTCGCGAAAGGTTTTCACCATCGCGTGCCTGTTGCAGTGAAACGCGTGCGCCTCTTGCTGTTTGCTGCTCCTTAGCTCCGCGATGTCGGCCGCGATCTCGAGCTGCGGTTTAAGGTTTTTCAAGCAGTCATAGGGGGCCTCCGCTAGCTCCCCAGGTACCTCGATATCTCCTGTCCAGATCTGTTTGCGTGGGGGAGGCGCTATCGGTACCCTGTCGGTTTGCCGGCGGTCGGACCGAACTTTACAACTGTGGCAGCTGTCGCAGTGTTTGCGGATGTCGGCCTCCATGCCAGGCCAATAGAAACTTAACTTTAGGCGAGCTTTAGTCTTCCGAAAGCCAATATGTCCGCCCCAGTAGCACTCATGTGCCAGGCTCACTGCGGCCTCGCGTCGTGATTTTGGCAGTATTAACTGTTGCAGCACCGCCTTGTGTAAACTAGGTGTTGGTGCTTGGTGCCACCACGGACCCTGAGCCCCCATACCGAAGCTGTAATCCGTACCGTGGCGATAGGTTGAGAGGTGAAGGGAAGAAACCTTGAACGGTGGCGGTCGAGGCCATGGTCAAGCCTCGGCCGAAGGGCTCCTCGCCTGTCCACCAGGCGAGGGGCTCCGGGACCTTCCTCTGCGTATAAGGGTGAACCAGAGGCGACATTAGGACCCCTTAAAACAATCCATACTGCATGGAAAAACTACCTTTAAAAAAACCTGATCGACCCCCGAAAAGGAGTCGCACCGAAGTGACGCAAAAAATCAGTACACCAACTGAGAACTTTCCAAAATTTCTTGTCTTGCGCTCTATAACCGAATCTCAACCAGTAAATGAACTGTCAGTCTTTCTGATTGCTAACTCTCTGAAGGCCATCATTGGGGCAAACTACAAAGCGAAAAAACTAGGATCTGGTGGCCTGCTAATAGAGGTATCAGACAAAAGTCAATCTGACAACCTTCTCATAACAAAAACATTTCCTCACCTTGACGTTCAGGTATCCCCCCACCGCAGTCTTAACAGCTGCCAGGGAGTTGTCTCTGAGCGAGACCTCCTAAACGAAACAGAATCAGATCTCCTTGAGGGCCTACAGAACCAAGGTGTAACAGCAGTACGAAGAATAACAATCAGGCGAAAGAACGAAGAAATAAAAACGAAACATATTGTTCTCACCTTCAACCAGAGCACACTTCCTGAATTTGTCAATGTGAAATTTATCCGATGCAAAGTTAGCCCGTACATACCAAGCCCCCGCAGGTGCTTCAAGTGTCAGCGGTACGGGCATGGCAGCCAGACATGTCGAGGACGCCTTACCTGTGCAAAATGCAGCGCGCATGACCATGCAACCGATAAATGCAGTGCAACTGACTACAAATGTGTGAACTGTGAGGGCACCCACCCTGCATACTCACGGTCCTGTGCAGCCTTTCAGGCCGAAAAAGAAGTAATCAATATACAGATAACTGAGAAGATAACATACGGAGAGGCCCGAAAAAAGCACAGAATGCTTTCCTCAGCTCCCTATGCTAACGCAGCCCGCAGAGGGGCCAGGCCGCGTCTAGTAACGGTGGGCACGCAGTGCAATGCTGCTGACGTGCTCCCACCACGGCTCCTCACTAAGCAGCCACCGGCTGCACCAATCTTTGCAATCCCGGAGGTCACTTTCCCCCAGACGTCCGGGACACCAAAGACATCTGAGAGGGACTTTGTTCCTCTTGAAAAACCTCCTGCCTCCATGCCTTCACCAGAGGCGATGGAGGTGAGCACGGACTCCGCAGCGTCAGCGCCGCCTAGGGAGTCCGCCAATGAGAGGCGGGGCCTGCTGGACCGTCTCAAATAAAAAAAACATACACCAGTTAAGCCCCCTGATAAGGGCGGCGAGTCCTAACCCTACTCTATATTCCTTCCACACCTACCAAAATGGCTACCGAGAGTATCATTTATTGGAACTATCGAGGACTCCTAAAAAATCTGGATGACGTATATGAAATCCTCGCCGAACACCAACCAAACATAGTTTGTCTGCAAGAAACGCATCTGAAACCAACAGACACAGGTTTTCTCAAACAGTATCGTATATTCAGGAAAGATAGGCAAGGCAGTACTCACCCCTCCGGTGGCGTTGCCATTATAACACAAAAGTCAATCGCTTGTCGAAACATCTCGATTAACACAGACTTAGAGGCAGTGGCAATACAAGCCTTAATATTCGGTAAAATAACAACGGTATGTTCGCTGTATATTCCGCCAGATCATAGGCTATGCAACAAAAATTTTGAAAAGCTGATTGACCAACTCCCAGAACCATGGCTGCTGGTCGGAGACTTTAATGCCCACCACCCATTATGGGGATGTACAAGAACGGACTTCCGAGGTGCACTAATTGAAAAGTTCTTGTTGTCCTCAGGATCATGTTTACTCAACTCAAAACAGCCAACATGCTACAGCTCAGCTCATAATACGTACACAGCCATTGACTTAGCCATTGGCTCTCCGATGCTCTTGGCAGCTACAGAGTGGGTTGTTATTGACAATCTATATGGAAGCGACCATTTCCCCATCTCTGTGAAGTACACAGGCAATAAAAATGTAAATGCATCTAGTCCCAGGAAATTTAAAGAATATGTGGCCAACTGGGAGATGTTCAGGGAACACTCAGCTCTGCCCTGTTCATCAGTTACTGGCTTAGGCGTTGACGAATCTCAACTCTTGATCACGCTGCACATTATAGATGCCGCAGAAAAACACATTCCACAAACATCAAGTAAGCCACGAAACAAACGAAGGCCGTGGTGGAATGCAGAATGTAAAACTGCCCGTGAAACACAAAACAAGGCATGGTCGAAGTTACGCCGATACCCCACGGCTGAAAACCTAATAGAATTTAAGCGCGCAAAGGCAAATGGCAAACGTGTTCGACGCATCTCCAAGCGAGAAAGCTGGTCATCATTCCTTTCTTCTGTGAACTCTTATTCTGATTCTCACAAAGTATACAACAGAATAAGAGCACTCAAAGGAAATAACACTCTGCCAACACCCCTTGTCAGCACTAGTGGTGACTCTCTTGAACACCAAGCAGACACACTAGGGCAACACTTCGAATATGTATTCAGCTCAGCGCACTATACAGATTCATTTTTGCGGCACAAGGTAACTGAGGAGAGGAATCCTATATGTGATAAAAGACCGTGCACAGGAGGGTACAATAGCCCTTTCACCATGCAGGAGCTGAAGATTGCACTTGGCACATGTGGGAACACAGCACCAGGTCCTGACAGGGTCACATATGGAATTCTCAAACACCTGCATACGGGCACGCTTGAAACCCTACTTTGCCTGTATAATGAAATATGGTCCACAGGACGCTTTCCTAAAGCATGGAAGGAAGCGGTCATTATCCCGATATTAAAACCCGGAAAAGAACCCACTCTTGCTGCCAGTTATCGGCCTATTGCTCTAACCAGCTGCTTATGCAAGCTTTTTGAAAAAATGGTAAATCGCCGCCTCCTACATTTCCTTGAATACAATGGTCTTCTTCATCCAAACCAAGCTGGTTTAAGAGCTGGGCGGTCAACTGCTGATCAGCTCATTGCATTCGAGTCTTATGCAAGGGATGCTTTTGTACATAAACAGCATTGTTTATCTGTCTTTTTCGATCTCGAAAAAGCATATGATACCACTTGGCGCTATGGTATCATCCGCGACCTCTTCTCTCTTGGCATCACAGGGGACATGTTGAATACAATTCGAAGTTACTTGTCTGAGCGGGCCTTCAAAGTTCGTGTTGGCAATGCATACTCGAAGCAGTACATACAGGAAAATGGTGTCCCTCAAGGTGGTGTTCTCAGTTGCACACTTTTCATAGTCAAAATGAACTCTTTAAAAAGTGTGTTGCCAAAAACCATTTCTTGCTCTGTATATGTTGATGACATCCAGATAAGCTTCAAATCTTGCAACTTGGCCATCTGTGAAAGACAGATTCAGCTAGGTGTTAACAAACTGTCCAGGTGGGCTGATGACAATGGGTTTAAATTTAACTCTGAAAAAAAGTGTTTGTGTACTTTTCTCTAAGCAGCGTGGCGTCAGACCTGACCCCAACATTACACTGAATGGTCAGAGCCTTGCCTTTAAAAAGGAACATAAATTTCTTGGCGTAGTTGTTGACGAAAAACTCTCCTTCATTGCCCACATAAAACAGTTGCGACTGAAGTGTCTCAAAGCAATGAATCTGCTAAAAATTCTCTCTCACCGGTCATGGGGTACAGATCGCGACTGCCTTCTGAGCCTTCTGAATAGTGTAGTTCTATCACGCATAGACTATGGCTCGATGGTCTATGGGTCAGCATCATCCTCTGCACTAAAATTACTCGATCCCGTGCACCACCTCGGCCTTCGCCTCGCTACGGGCGCTTTTCGAACTAGCCCAATTGCTAGCCTTTATGTCGAGGCGAACCGATGGTCACTGCAACGAAGGAGAGAATTTACTTGTGTAACTTATGCTATGAAGGTACCATGCCAACTGAACCATCCATGTCGCCGCCTCCTGCTTGACAAAACTAGCACAGCACTCTTCTCAAGAAAACCATCTCTAACACCGCCATATCCAGTCAGAGTTGCCACGCATATTGAACAACTGGACATTCCGATTAACAGCCTTCATACAACTTCACCAAAAGACATAATTGCCCCTTGGTAAATGCATGCTGTTAATTGTGACCTGTCGTTTCTTGCAGTGGGGAAGCACGCATCCTCTATTGCCATACAGCGGCACTTCATGTTACTTCAGGCGACTTGTGATGAATACTACACCGATGCTTCGAAGTCTGCTCAAGTGTCCTGTGCAGCACATGGACCACACTTTTCACTTTCAAAAACACTGAACAGACATACAAGTATATTTACCGCTGAATGCCATGGAATCCTGCTAGCTGTGAGACACATTATAGAAAAGAAAATACAGACATCGATCATCTACACAGACTCCCTCAGTGTTTTAATGTCCCTATCCTTTCGAAAGTGGCACTATAAGAACCCAGTCCTGAATTCCCTTTATAACTCCCTTATGTCTGCCCATAAACTAGAACTTAATATTACACTGTGTTGGGTGCCAGGCCACCGCTGTATACCAGGAAACGAGGCAGCAGATAAGCTTGCTGCATCAGCTGCCCTTCGAAACACTACAGACACTGACAGCATATCATATCAGGATGTCAAGCCTCACATCAAAAACACGATCAGACAACAATAGCGAGAGGAGTGGGACATGGCAACGGAGAATAAACTACACACAATAAAACCAAGGATAGGCAGATACACTACAGAAAAACAAAATAGATTCAAAGAAGTAGCTCTGTGCAGGATGAGAATAGGTCACACATACACAACACATTCATACCTTTTAACGAACTCTCCTGCACCACATTGTTCGAGATGTGGTTGCCGGCTCACAGTACTCCATATTTTAATTGAATGTCAAAAACTGGAACATCATAGGAGACGTCACTTCCCTGAATTATACACGAAACAAATACCGCCACATCCATCCATCTTTCTTGGCGACCATCCAATGTTTCCTTTAGAAAGACTTTTTAAATATTTATTAAAAGTAGGCTTTTTATACGGAGTCATTTATCAACATGGGCGTCAGCCCATTTCTTTTAATTAAATGGCTTTCTTTTAAAGAAATTGTTGCTGAGGCAACTTATTCTTTTAACACTTACATCTCACCCTTTCAGTTTTACTCAGACCACTAAACACCTTAACTCAATGTTTTTAGGCCCTATACACCACTGCTTTTAGACTACACACTCCGGAAAAACTTTTAGGCCCTATACACCATCGTATTTAAGTACTTCATTAAACACCTCACCTCGGACATTTTATTAAATTCAGTTGTGACTTCACCTTGTGTTTTGGCGCTCTTTGGCCAAAGATGCCCTTGCGCCATAAAAAATCAGTCCATCATCAACTAACTGCTGCACCCCCTGACCTAACACATGGTCTCTATGACACAAGACTCCCTCTACAATTGACATGCCAGCCCTCCCTTGCCTAGCATTCTGCCAGGCCTGACGCAGGGTCTCATCCTCGTGCTGCTCCTCCTGAAACCTCCGCACCCCACTACGCTCAGTAATCATGTTGTCATCTTGTGATTCCTCCACCGAATTAACGACCACTGTCCGATCCGGCAGCATTTCATTCTCTGACACCAAGACGGGCTCCGCGCCAGCGTCTAGCCCTGATTCATCTGGTTTTCCATCCGGTGTCGGCACCGTTACCACTGCCTGCACGCGACTCTCGCTGCCAATTTCGCCCGAGTCCTGCAGCTGTTCCCAGGCATCTGCGGAGATTAGGCAATCTGTATGCGTGAGCTTGTCGGTGAGCGCGCAGTTCACCGGTGTCGAATATTCCCCGGCTTCGATTAACGAATTACCACGATTCAAACTCAACGGGACGATGGCCAGCTTTGCCTCTACCTTCTCTCCGAAAGCAGAAATGAGATCGATTGTCCCCTGTGCGGTTACAAACTCCACAGGCACCATGCTCTCACGCAAGACAGTGATGTCAGCCCCAGTGTCTACCATGGCGCTGATAACAGCTTCCCGACAGCTGAGTTTAATGTCCCTGAGCGCAGGACGTGCGGTTTGCTCGTCGTGGGTCGACACGCGTGCCGTTAGCTTGTCCTCGCGTGGCGGATCATCTCGTTTGTCAGCTGGGTTCTCACTACTGTATGGACAATTCGCAACAAAATGTCTCCAGCTCCCGCATCGGAAACAGCCACTCGATCGCGATGGCCTTTTTCTTTCTCTTCCTGTCCTGCCTCCAGTTCTCTCTGCTCGCTCCGACCCTGAATTCTGCAAAGGCGCGGAATCGGTTCTGGCCCTTGGACGCGTGTCACGGGCTTTAAAGGTGTCGTCTTTCCTCTGAGCGCTGCCCTTTCCAGCGGCTTCCTCATATGTTTGTAGCAGCGCGGCTATCTCGTCCGCATTCAGCCACTTCTCTCCTTCGCGCAGCTTTACATATTTGTTGGCTTCCTCTGACAGCCCCGCTTTGAGCTGATCGGCTACCAATAGCCTTACAAGGTCATCGAATGATGACACGCATCGAGACTTTAAATAGAAATTTAGATAACTCTGGAGGCGGGTGACAAATGCCTTCCAGGTTTCTTCGCGGCGCTTGGTGGCCCCAGAAAACCGCCTTTTGTACTCTGCGGCTGAAAGTTTTAGCTCCTCTAGGACCACCGCCTTCAGCCTGTCGTAGTCCCGGTGCTGCTCGGCGGTGAACCGAGTTGACAAGTAGGTCACTCGCTCGGCCAGCACCGGGAACACGAGCTGCGCCCAGTGTTCCTTCGGAACGCTGTAAGCCTCGAGCGAGCATTCCACCGACTCAAACCAGACCGGCACTTCGCCATCCGCTGGTAATTTGGGGAACGCGCCGGCGAGTAGCTTAGCGTACTGCCTCAGACGATCGTTCTCCGAAGGCGCCGCACTTTGCCCGTTAGCCAGCATGAGTTGCATCTGGAGCTCTAAAGCCCTTATCTTCTTTTCATACAACTCTAACTCCTTTTCAATGTTTCGGCCACACTGAGGTCTCGGCGCCTCAGTGCTGCGCTTGTCGCCACCGTCCCCCCCGTCACCGTCACTATCCATTGTCAGTGCCTTGTCGGGGCTAAGATGCCTAAATCTGGTCAGCATTAACTACACCAGCCACATCAAACAGTGAACGCCAAGAAAACAAAGGGACCAGGGAACTCACTCTGTGCTGCCCGCCGGGTCCTCTTTTCGGACTGGATTGGCGTCGATCGTCAGAGTGGCGCCGCCTGAAGCCGTCCGCTGTTGTCGCTACTCGAGGGCTCCGCTCGCGTCCGTCGACGGCCGCGTCCACTTGCGCTTGCAAGCTTCTGTGTCGCTCGTATCGCTGCTCGTTGACGTCCTCGTCTTCGGCGCCTTGACGCTCGATGCTTGACGCACCCTCTTGTACCTGCTCGTTGTCTTCAGCGTATCGACGCCCGATGCTTCACGCACCTTGTCTCTCGGTTGAGCTGCAGCACACCAATCCTGTCGACTGCGCCAGTAAAGTTTTTGGTTCGGATGTTGATGGGTGACTGGATGGTGGAGCAAGCCAGTAGGTTGGTGGAGCAACTTGAAACAACCGGAGAACTTTATACAAAAGAATAAGAGGTACAACGGTTATATTCACAAAGGAAAACTAGCCGTGGTCGGCCGCGCTACCGCTAAACAGAGCGACAAGGGACTCCGAGTCCCCGCAGTCGAGCTGGCGCCTCTTGCCCCAGCTCCCCCCGCAGGGGGCACCTGTTAAAGCAGGTGTTTGTGTGTTTTGTGCGACACCACGGACCCCGAGCACCCACGCTTAGCCGTGCGTGGCATCGTCGTGTCTGGGGAAAAGGGGATCCTGGTGGTTGAGCCGATGCCGAGTGTTTGGACCTTTAAGGCCCCTCGGCGGAGGCAACACACCACTTTGGCCCACGCTTCCCATAGACGGCACCTCCGGGCTGACCCACCCGGGGGAAATCGGCAGTCGCCTTTTCCTGTTCTCCCCTCCATCTTTCACTTTCCTATTTTCTTTCTTAGAACTGTCCTGTCCTCTCTTACCTTCTTCATTTCTTCCTACTTCCAGGCGGCGAGGGTTAACCTTGTGTGGCTAGCTACCCTGAGTTACGCCATATTGGGTTATAGTTGCGGTGTACAGCTGGCGTGGGCAGGAATAGACAATTTCTGTCCCGTCCCCTCGTTGGGCTCCATGGTGGGTGGCTGGCACTGCAGCCGAAAAATACACTTTTTATGGCATCTAAACACCTTAACCCCGATCGTCCTCCTTCTAAAAGGGGGCGCACCGAGACCA
>JAJIZL010123131.1:690168-704226 GCA_023969395.1 Amblyomma maculatum
ATGGTGGGTGGCTGGCACTGCAGCCGAACAATATACTTTTTTATGGCATCTAAACTCCTTAACCCCGATCGTCCTCCTTCTAAAAGGGGGCGCACCGAGACCACCATGTTCTTCTCAAAGAACATAAACAACTTTCCTCGTTTCCACGTGGTCCACAGTGACCACGAGGAAATCACTGCACGACTTGTGTCCCCATTTGTTGTTTCTCGAACGTTGACTGAGGCCATTGGCCAGGGCTATAAGATAAAGAAACTTGGAAACGGTGACCTGCTACTAGAATTAATATACAATCATCAGTATCAGAAGCTAAGTGCAGTCGAATCATTTGGAGAAATACCGGTACAGATTAGCCCGCACCGATCACTAAACACTGCCCGAGGAGTCATCTCTGATGATGACCTTAGGTACGTGAGTGAACAAGAACTTCTTGAAGGCCTGAAGGAACAAAATGTCACAGATGTTTACCGGATAAAGATCAGACGAGATAACAAAGAGATAGAAACAAAGCACATTGTACTCACCTTTGCTGCAAGCACTCTCCCAGAATCTGTCGAAGTAGGCTACACAAAGATAAAACTGTGGCCCTACATCCCTAACCCAAGCCGTTGCTTCAAATGTCAGAAATATGGCCATGGCTCTCAGAGTTGCCGTGGCCAACTCACATGTGCAAAGTGTGCCTCGCACGAACACCCTACAGACAACTGCGAAGAACAGCTGCTTCTCTGCTCAAACTGTGAAGGTAACCACCCAGCTTATTCACGCTCATGCCCATACTGGAAAAAAAGAAAAAGAAATAATTACACTGAAAGTCACCGAAAACATATCTTACGGAGAGGCACGAAAGCGGCTTTCTCTTCCTCAAAAGCCACACTACTCCGTTGTGACGCAGCAGGGCGCGGCATCACAGCGGTCGTCGGCACCTGCCCAGGAAGCACACAGTTCTTCCAGGGCAGCGCCACCTGCGCCCTCGGTGGAGTCAGCTAGCGCTACTCCACCACCACCCGCAAAGCTGGCTGCGCGGACCCCCAGGTCAGCCGGCCCAAAGGCCTCGACCCATGAGTCGAGGCCTAAAACTGACAATCCTGTGCTTTCTGCACAGTCGTCCACAGTCGTCCACCGCATCTGAAGATGCGATGGACACAACTTCTTCACCCCAGCTGCCTAGGCGGCAAAGCTCACTGGAGCGAAAAAGAAAGGGAAAAGTCCCAATAACAGGTCCCAAGGACCTACAAACCTAAATTTAAACTTGTCCCTTAAATAACTTTTAATTATGGCGCTCCTCATTTATTGGAACTGCCGAGGACTCTTTAAAAATTTAGATGATATATATGAAATTCTTGCGGACTATCAACCAAACATTCTTTGTCTGCAAGAAACCCATTTAAAACCAGCAGACTCAAATTTCCTTAAGCAATATAATGTATTCAGGAACGACAGGCAAGGCAGCTCTCACTCCTCTGGTGGCGTTGCCATTGTAACACAAAAATCAATCCCCTCTCGAAACATCTCACTCAACACAGACTTAGAGGCAGTGGCAATCAGAAGCTTAGTTTATGGCAAAATAACAACCGTATGTTCCCTGTATATTGCTCCAACTTATAAGCTAAGTAGCGAAAGTTTTGAAAAATTGATTGATCAACTTCCGGAACCTTGGTTGCTGGTCGGAGACTTTAATGCTCACCACCCATTATGGGGATGTACAAGAACGGACTCCCGAGGTGTTCTAATCGAAAAATTCTTATTGTCCTCGGGATCATGCTTACTAAACACGAAACAGCCAACTTACTACAATATAGCACATAACTCTTACACATCCATAGATCTAGCCATTGGCTCCTCGATGTTCCTGGCAGCTACAGAGTGGACTGTCATTAACAATCTATGCGGAAGTGACCATTTTCCGATCTTAATAAAATATACTGGGAACGGAAATGAAAATGTGTCGAATCCCAGAAAATTCAAAGAAAATGCAGCCAACTGGAAGATGTTCAGGAAACACTCATCATTGGCCAGTTCATCAGTTACTGACTTAGGCGTTGATGAAACTCAACGCTTAATCACGCTGCACATCATAGAGGCAGCAGAAAAATACATTCCACAGACGTCAAGTAAGCCACGAAATAAACGAAGACCCTGGTGGAATGCAGAATGTAAGACTGCTCGTGAAACTCAAAACAGGGCATGGTCGAAACTACGCCGATACCCCACAGCCGAAAACCTAATAGCCTTTAAGCGTGCAAAGGCAAATGGCAGGCGTATTCGACGCATCTCCAAGCGAGAAAGCTGGTCATCATTCCTTTCTTCAGTGAACTCCTATTCTGACGCACACAAAGTTCACAACAGGATAAGAGCACTTAAAGGATATAGCACAGTCCCAACGCCCCTTGTCAGCACCAGTGGTGACTCTCTTGAACATCAAGCAGACACACTAGGGCAACACTTTGAATAATATTCAGCTCAGCACACTATACAGATTCCTTTTTTCGGCACAAGGCAAGAGAGGAGAGGAAGCACGTAAATGATAAAAGGCCATCCTCAGGAGGATACAATAGCCCATTCACCATGCAGGAGCTGAAGATTGCACTAGACACATGTGGTAACACAGCACCAGGTCCTGACAGGATCACATATGGAATGCTCAGGCATCTGCATGTGAACACTATTGAAACCCTACTCTACCTGTATAATAAAGTATGGGCCACAGGACGCTTTCCTAAAGCATGGAAGGAAGCGATCATCATCCCAATATTAAAACCCGGAAAAGAACCCACACTTGCTGCTAGTTATCGGCCTATCGCACTAACCAGCTGTCTATGCAAGCTTTTTGAGAAAATGGTAAATCGTCGCCTTCTCCATTTCCTTGAATACAATGGTCTTCTTTATCAAAACCAAGCTGGTTTTAGAGCTGGGCGATCAACAGCTGATCAGCTCATTGCCTTTGAGTCTTATGCAAGGGATGCTTTTGTACATAAACAACATTGTTTATCTGTCTTTTTCGATCTTGAAAAAGCATATGATACCACTTGGCGCTATGGTATCATCCGCGACCTCTTCTCTCTTGGCATCACAGGAAACATGTTGAGCACAATTCGAAGTTACTTGTCTGAACGGACCTTCAAAGTTCCTGTTGGCAATGCATATTCAAAGCAGTACATTCAAGAAAATGGTGTCCTTTAAGGTGGTGTTCTCAGTTGCACACTTTTTGTAGTCAAAATGAACTCTTTAAAAAGCGTGCTGCCAAAAACTATTTCTTGTTCTGTATATGTTGATGACGTCCAGATAAGCTTCAAATCATGCAACTTGGCCATCTGTGAACGACAAATTCAGCTAGGTGTAAACAAATTGTCCAGGTGGGCTGATGACAATGGGTTTAAATTTAACTCTGGAAAGAGTGTTTGTGTACTTTTCTCTAAGCAGCGTGGCATCAGGCCTGACCCCAACATTACACTGAATGGCCAGAGCCTTGCCTTTAAAAAAGAACATAAATTTCTTGGCGTAGTTGTTGACGAAAAACTTTCCTTCATTCCCCACATAAAACAGTTGCGACTGAAGTGTCTCAAAGCGATGAATTTGCTAAAAATTCTCCACCGGTCATGGGGCACAGACCGCGACTGCCTTCTGAACCTTCTGAATAGTGTAGTTCTATCACGCATTGACTATTGCTCGATGGTTTATGGGTCAGCATCATCCTCTGCGCTAAAATTGCTCGATCCCGTGCACCACCTCGGCCTTCGCCTTGCTACGGGCGCTTTCCGAACTAGCCCAATTGCTAGCCTCTATGTCGAGGCGAACCGATGGTCACTGCAACGAAGGAGACAATTTACTTCTCTAACTTATGCTATGAAGGTACTATGCCAACTGGACCATCCATGTCGTCGGCTCCTGCTTGACAAAACTGGCACAGCACTTTTCTCAAAAAAACCATCTCTAACACCACCATATCCAATCAGAGTTGCCACGCACATTGAATATCTGAATGTTTCGGTTACCAGTCTTCATACAACTTCCATAAAAGACCTAATTGCTCCTTGGGAAATGCACGGTGTTAATTGCGACCTGTTGTTTCTTGAAGTGGGCAAACATACATCCCCTATTGCCATACAGCAGCACTTCATGTCACTTCAGGAGAAGTACACTTGTGATGAAGATTACACTGATGCTTCGAAGTCTGCTCAAGTCTCCTGTGCAGCACATGGACCACAGTTTTCACAGTCAAAAACCCTGAACAGACATACTAGTATATTTACCGCTGAATGCCATGGTATCCTTTTAGCTGTGAGACACATTATAGAAAATAAAATACAGACGTCGATCATCTACACAGACTCCCTCAGTGTTTTAAAGTCCCTATCCTTTTGGAAATGGCAAAATAAGAACCCAGTACTGAACTCTCTTTATAACACCCTTTTGTTTGCCCATGAACAAGAAATTAAAATTACACTGTGTTGGGTGCCAGGCCACCGCTGTATACCTGGTAATGAGGCAGCTGATAGGCTAGCTGCTTCAGCTGCCCTTCGAAATGACACAGACATTGATAAGATAACTTATCATTACATCAAACCACACATAAAAAACATGATTCGACAACAATGGCAAGAGGAATGGGACGCAGCATCAGAAAATAAACTACACACAATAAAGGCAAAAATAGGCAGGTACACCACAGAAAAACAAGACAGATTTAAAGAAGTAGCCCTGTGCAGGCTGAGAATTGGCCACACATACATAACCCATACGTATCTTTTAACGAACTCTCCTGCACCACACTGCTCGAGATGTGGTGATCGACTCACTGTCATACATGTTTTAATCATATGTGCACAACTGGAACCAGAAAGAAGACGTCATTTTCCCTTCTTGTTCACTCATCAGATACCTGCACACCCATCCATTTTTATTGGCCCCCGCAGGGGGCACCTGTTAAAGCAGGTGTTTGTGTGTTTTGTGCAACACCACGGACCCCGAGCACCCACGCTTAGCCGTGCGTGGCATCGTCGTGTCTGGGGAAAAGGGGATCCTGGTGGTTGAGCCGATGCCGAGTGTTTGGACCTTTAAGGCCCCTCGGCGGAGGCAACACACCACTTTGGCCCACGCTTCCCATAGACGGCACCTCCGGGCTGACCCACCCGGGGGAAATCGGCAGTCGCCTTTTCCTGTCCTCCTCTCCATCTTTCACTTTCCTGTCATCTATCCTACAACTCTCCTGTCCTCTACTCTCTTGGTTTTTTCCTTACTTCCCGGCGGCGAGGGTTAACCTTGTGTGGCTGACTACCCTGAGTTGAGCCATATTAGGTTATAGTTAAGGTATACAGCTGGCGTGGGCAGGGCTTTTTTTTAGGCACCTGTCCCGTCCCCTTGTTGGACTCCATGGTGGGTGGCTGGTACCATAACCGAACAATAAAATAAATTTTATGGCTTCTTCCCCTTCCGCAACTGATCGCCCTCCCGCCAAGAGAGGGCGCACCGATGTGACGAACAAGTTTTTCACTAAAAATGTAAACAGCTTCCCCCGCTTTCATGTCATTCACTCCGAACAAGCAGAAAAAACTGCCCGTCAAGTCTCACCGTTCCTTGTGACAAAGACTCTCACAGACACAATAGGTCCAGGCTACAAAGTCAAAAAGCTACCAAATGGTGACCTCCTCTTAGAAGTGCTGTACAACCACCAGTGCGAAAAGCTAGCAGCTGTTACATCATTCGGTGATGTCCCTGTCACAATCTCACCACACCGCTCACTCAATACAGTTCGTGGGGTCATTTCAGATAATGACCTCAAGTTTCTGACCGAAGAAGAATTGCTCGAAGGACTCAAGGACCAAAATGTCATCAACGTTTACCGAATCAAGATCAGGCGAGACAACAAAGAGATCCAAACTAAGCACATCGTCTTGACATTTGCGCTGAGCACCCTTCCAGACTCCGTTGAAGTAGGATACACAAAGCTGCAACTCAGACTGTACATACCTAACCCACGTCGCTGTTATAACTGCCAGAGATATGGCCACAGCTCGCAGAGCTGCCGAGGCCGACTCACCTGTGCAAAATGTGCTTCAAATGAACATGCCACTGACAACTGCCAAACTGAACCAAACCTTTGCGTAAACTGTGAGGGCAACCACCCAGCATACTCAAGATCATGCCGAACATGGAAGAAAGAAAAAGAAATTGTAACCTTAAAAGTCACTGAGAACATTACATTCGGAGAGGCGAGAAAGCGGCTTTCATTGGTCCAAAGCCCAACTTACTCCGTTGTGACGCAACAGGGCGCAGCGTCACAGCGTGCTTCGGCACCCGCCCAGGTCACGGGTAGTGACCCTGGTGTGGAGCCATCCGCGCCCACGGTGGCTGCAGCTGGCGCTGCTCCACCATCCCCAAAGCAGGCTTCGCGACCTTCCAGGTCTGCGGGGCCCAAGGCCTCTTCTCACACGGGGAGGCCTACTTCAAGCGTTCCGGTGTGTTGTCCGCGGTCATCCAGCGTGTCTGAAGACGCGATGGACACGACAACACAGGGTAGTCCTGTGCCGTCAAAACGGCGGGACTCCTTAGAGCGTGCAAAAAAGGACAAGCCCCGAATCACGGGGCCAAAAACAACGTAGTCTCTATTTTACTCATATAGCTTAAGATGGCTTTTGTAATAAACTGGAATTGCAGGGGACTGCTTAATAACTTAAGCGACATAAAAGACATTTGTGGCCTTATGTCTGCAGGAAACAAACCTGAGTCCTCTACATGTGAATATTCTTAAAAAATACAAAGTCTTCCGCCGTGATCGAGAGCAGGCATGCAGGCTCTCGGGCGGTGTTGCCATCATAGTTAAAAACAATATTGCATCTCGTGAACATAGGCTCAAAACTCGGCTAGAAGCAGTAGCTGCCACACTTATCACGTATAAAACAATCACAATTTGCAGTATTTATATAGAGCCACACTTAAAAATAACACTCCATGATATCGAAGACCTTTTCAGCCAACTGCCAGATCCATGCGTAGTAGTTGGCGATTTTAACGCCCACTCTTCTTTCTGGGGCAGTGAAAAAACTGACACGAGGGGCCAAATTTTAGAAGACTTTATTCTGTGCAATAATATCTGCTTACTTAACACCGGAAAACCCACTTACTGCTCCCCGAGCTCCGGTAAACTGAGTTTTATTGATTTATCTTTCTGCTCATCATCGGTTCTTAGCGATTTTAAATGGGATGTCTTAGATAATCCGCATGGAAGTGATCACCTACCTACAACAATCAGTCTAACATCATCACCATCTATAATTCAAACCAAACCAAGATGTTGGAAGCTGCATTTAGCAGACTGGAAGCTTTTTAAAGAGAAAGCCGACTTGAGAAAACTATTTGCCGAAGATTTTAATGTCGACGAGTTAAATGAAAGATTTACCTCTTGTATTTTAGCCGCCGCACGCCAAGCCATCCCTCAATCATCTGGAGTTGTGAGACAGAACTGTAAAGTGTGGTGGACAAAAGACTGCAGGGAGGCAAAGAAAAAACAAAATAAGGCGTGGAGTATATTTCGCAGGTACCCCACACAAGAAAATCTCCTAATTTTCAAAAAGGCTAGAGCTAAAGCCCGCTATGTGCGTCGTACTGCTGAAAAAGCTTCATGGCAGCATTACATCTCTTCTATAAACAGTCATATAACATCCAAGGATATGTGGGCACAAGTAAATAAATTAAATGGCAAGTACTCCCCGTTTACAGTTCCTCTCCTTACAGACCCAAATACCCAGACAAGCATTCAAGAGCAAGCGGACATTTTAGGTGAACATTTTTTCATGGTATCTAGCTCATCACATTATTCAGAATCATTTTTAAAGTATAAAAACCAAGCAGAAAGACAGAAATTACCTACTACTGGCAGCGTTCACGAATCATACAACAGTCCCCTTACACTACAAGAAATAAACACAGTTCTCTCTTCCGGCAAACGTACAGCACCAGGCCCAGATGAAATACACTATCAAATGCTAGCCCATCTTTCTGAATCCTCAGTTGAAGCACTCTTAAAATTTTTTAACAAGGTATGGATGTCAGGAGAAAGACCGCAGGCCTGGAAGAAAGCCATTATTGTTCCGTTACTGAAACATGGAAAGCCACCAACATCCCCAAGCAGTTATAGGCCCATAGCACTAACGAGTTGTATCGCTAAATCGTTTGAAAGTGTTCTAAATATCAGGCTCAAGTTTACACTTGAATCTCGCAAACTTCTCGACACACGCCAATGTGGATTTAGAAAAGGATGTTCGACAACTGATCATCTTGTGCGCTTGGAAAATACGGTACGAGAAGCATTTATACGCAGACAACACTGCCTTGCCGTATTTTTTGATTTAGAAAAAGCTTATGACACGACGTGGAGGTATGGAATCCTACGTGACCTGGGAGACCTTGGCATCCGCGGCAGAATGTTAAAATGCTTGAAAGAGTTTTTGTCCGACCGTTCTTTCCAAGTTCGTCTCGGTGCTACTCTGTCAAAACGTTTCACTCAGGAGAATGGTGTCCCTCAGGGGTGCATCTTGAGTACCACGCTGTTTATAGTAAAAATGAACTCCATAGTAAAAATAATCCCAACGACCATCATGCATTCAGTCTATGTCGATGACCTACAAATAGCATGTACATCCTCTAATGTATCAACGTGTGAGAGACAAATTCAATTAACAGTGAATAAACTAGCGACATGGGCAGATAGAAATGGTTTCAGGTTCTCTGCACAGAAATCAATAGCCGTTTTATTCTCACTTAGACGAGGTTTGCAAGTGGACCCTACAGTTTACCTCAATGACATTGCTCTCCCAGTAAAACACGAACATAATTTTCTAGGCATTACTTTCGACAGAAAGCTTACTTTCCTCCCCCACATAAACACCCTTAAAAAGAAAGCCTCCCAATCTTTAAATATACTCAAAGTGCTGTCACGTAAACGCTGGGGAGCCGACAGGACATGCCTTCTGCAGATTTATCGTTCAGTTGTACGTTCGAGCTTGGACTACGGTTGCATAGTCTACGGTTCCGCAAGACCCTCATACCTAAAACGACTAGACCCAGTCCACAACCTAGGTCTGCGTCTTTCGACCGGGGCATACAGGACGTCGCCTGTGCGAAGTCTGTATGTAGAAACCAACGAACCATCTCTTGAGGACAGAAGAACCATGCTAACTTGTTCATACATTCTTAAGATCCGTTCGCTACCAACACACCTCTGCTACCCCATAGTAACAAAGTGCCCGTCCAGAACCCTGTTCAACAACAAACCGCAAGCAGTCAGAACCCTCCTCCTCCGCTTCGAACAGATGTGCGAAGAAATAAAAATACTCGATACACTCCCCGACATTGCACAATGCCCTGATCCACTACCCCCTTGGTATAAATTTCCCTGTGTATGCGACCTTATTTTAACACAGTTTGACAAACAACAAACTCCACACGAACACATATTACAAGAATTCCTGACATTAGAGGAAAAATACAAAGACCACAATACATTTTATACCGACGGTTCTAAAACTACCTCATATGTTGGTAGTGGTGTCGTAGAAAACAATCGCCAGAAAACAGTTAGGTTGCCCAATTTTGCATCAGTGTTCACTGCAGAAAGTTATGCCATATCCATAGCTGTGGAAAAAATAATAAAATGCAATATTGAAAAGAGTATAATCTACACTGACTCCCTCAGCTTAATCACAGCATTACACTCTAAAAATGCAACAGAACCTGTAGTGGGAAAAATAATACATTGTATAACATCAGCCGAAACACGAGGTTACAAAATTAAATTCTGCTGGGTACCTAGCCATGTCGGAATCATAGGTAACGAGACAGCTGACGAATGTGCAGCAGCTGCCCGAAAAGCAAAAATAGAAAAAGTAAATGTACCACGCAAAGATGTTTTGAAATTCATACAAAAAAAGCTCAGGGAAAAATGGCAAGCCTCATGGAAAAATGAAATAAACAACAAACTACACGTCGTGAAACCAGTTGTCGAAGAATGGAAGTCATGCAGTCACCAGAAACGCTTCATGGAGGTAATATTATGTCGCCTTCGAATAGGACACACGCATCTTACTCATAGTTACATTCTCAAAAAAGAAGAAGAACCCATATGTGAAGACTGTGGACATGGACTGACGATAAACCACATTTTAATTTCATGTAAAAAACTCGAAAAGCTACGGAAAAAGCATTTCACTCTATTTTACACCAAACAGATACCATTCCATCCATCACTTCTCCTAGGAGAGAATGCAATTGTAGACATTTCATGTGTTTTTAGTTTCTTAGAAGAAACATCCTTCCTGAACAAACTATGATATCTTAACACTTCATTCCTTTTAAAAAAAACCATAATATACCTTGTGCTTGGCGCATGATAGCCTGAGTTGCTTATGCGCCATAAAACACAACACAACAACAACATTTTTATTGGCGACAACCCAATGTTTCCTTTAAAACAGGTGCTTAAATTTTTATCACAAGTAGGCTTTTTACATGAAATCTCTTATCGACGTGGGTCTTAGCCCGCTCCTCCTTGAGAGGACGGATGAGATCTTTTAATACATCTACTTATACATTGCGCATCCATTATATATCACAAATGAATTTTAGGCCCTATACACCATTGTTTTTAGCGATATTACAGAGCGAATACATTTTTAGGCCCTATACACCAGTTTTTTATCCCTTCATGAAAAATCACAACTATTCCATCATATAAACTTGAGTGCACCATTAACCTTGAGTTTGGCGCTCTTTGGCCTGAGTCGCCCTTGCGCCATTAAAATCCATCATTATCATCATCTTGCCCCAGCTCCAAAGCAACCACTAGCTACTCCCGGCGCTCGCCAGCGCGAACGTCCTAACGCAAGGAGTAGCTCCAGAAAAAGACACTCAGGGCCCGTCCGCACTCCAGAGGTGAGCCGAGAGCGCGCCCCTTTCCACGCGTAAAAACATAAAAACACAGTAACTGTAGCTCTTCCCCGCGTATGTGGGCCACTCGTCGCAGCCTGTCCGACCGTTTCGCTTACTGACAGTCGTGCACTAGCAAGCTACACGTTATGCAGCGGGACGAAAGCCAGACCCCTCTCGCGGGATTTATGGCCCCCGGCCGTTCTCACTCGGGCGACGGGACCGCGGGGGGGCTGCGTTAATGAGGTCCGGCTCGAGGGAAGCGGAAGGTCTCTCCCGTCTCCCGTAACAAAGGGACACGTGTGGCGGGGGTCCGAACGAGGAGCCTGCGCTCTTGAACTAATGGTCTCCTTCTAGGAAGTTAGTGTTTGAAAACAGACCAGACGCGCAGTTCGCACCACGGCACCCCGCCGAGACATTCCTTCCCATTCAAGGATGCCAAAAATACAAACGGCAACGCGCCGGACCTTACACCTATGCAAGGGATGCTTTTGTACACAAACAACACTGTCTATCTGTCTTTTTCGATCTTGAAAAAGCATATGATACCACATGGCGCTATGGTATCATCCGCGACCTCTTCTCTCTCGGTATCACAGGGAACATGTTGAACACGTTAAAAAGCTACTTGTCTGAACGAACCTTCAAAGTTAGTGTTGGCAATACATACTCGAAGCTGTTTATACAGGAAAAGAGTGTCCCTCAAGGTGGTGTCCTCAGCTGCACGCTTTTTATTGTCAAAATGAACTCGCTAAAAGGCGTGCTGCCAAGAACCATCTCTTATTCTTTATATGTCGATGACGTCCAGATAAGTTTCAAATCTTGCAACCTGGCCATCTGTGGACGCCAGATTCAACTAGGCGTCAACAAACTGTCTATGTGGGCTGACGACAATGGGTTTAAGTTTAACTCTGCAAAGACCGTCTGCGTGCTTTTCACTAAGCAGCGTGGCATTAGACCTGAGCCCAACATTACACTGAGTGGTCAGAGCCTTGCAGTTCAAAAAGAACATAAATTTCTCGGTGTAGTTTTTGATGAAAAGCTTTCCTTCATATCACACATAAAACAGCTGAGATTAAAATGTCTGAAGGCAATGAACCTGCTAAAAATTCTGTCCCACCAGTCCTGGGGCACAGATCGTGACTGCCTCTTGAGCCTTCTGAATAGCGTAGTTTTGTCTCGTATTGACTATGGCTCAATGGTTCACGGGTCAGCATCACCTTCTGCCCTAAAAATGCTCGATCCAGTGCACCACCTTGGCCTTCGCCTTGCCACGGGTGCTTTTCGAACTAGCCCAATTGCTAGCCTCTATGTTGAGGCTAACCGATGGTCATTACAGCGAAGAAGACAATTTACTGCTGTAAGATATGCTACCAAAATATTGTCTCAACTGGACCATCCTTGTCGCCGGCTCCTGCTTGACACAGCTAACACAGAACTTTTCACAAGAAAACCGTCACTAACACCACCATACCCAGTAAGACTAGCCACTCATATTGAATATCTGGACATCCTGGTTGGCAGCCTGCATACAACTTCCATAAAAGACTTCATCGCTCCGTGGGAAATGCACGGTGTTAATTGCGACCTAACATTCCTTCAAGTCGGAAAACATGCCCTTCCTATAGCCATACAACAGCACTTCATGTCTCTGCAGGCAAAATACATTTGTAATGAGTATTACACTGATGCTTCAAAGTCGACTCAAGTCTCATGTGCCGCACATGGACCACAATTTTCACTAACAAGAACACTGAACAGACATACAAGTATATTTACTGCAGAATCCCACGGTATCCTGTTAGCTGTGAGACACATTATAGAAAACAAAATACAGTCATCGGTCATCTACACAGACTCCCTTAGTGTTTTAACCTCCCTAACTTCTTGGAAATGGCACAATAAGAACCCAGTCCTGAATACTCTATTTAACAACCTTATCACTGGCCATAAATTAAAACTTAAAATTACACTTTGCTGGATGTCAGGCCACCGTAGCATACCAGGTAACGAGGCGGCTGATAGGCTTGCTGTGTCAGCTGCCTGTCGAAATACTACGGACATTGACAAAATAATATACCAGGACCTCAAGCCACACATTAAAAACAAAATTCGACAACACTGGCAAGAGGAATGGGACACAGCGACTAAAAATAAACTACACACTATAAAACCTATCATAGGCAGGTACACTACAGACAAAAGAGACAGATTCAAAGAAGTAGCCTTGTGCAGGCTGAGAATAGGTCACACACATACTACACACTCGTACCTTTTAACGAACTCTCCTGCACCACGCTGCTCGAGATGTGGTGGTCATCTTACAGTAATGCATATTTTAATTGAATGTCCAACACTTGAAAAACAAAGGCGACATCATTTTCCTGAAATACACAAAAACATATACCGAAACATCCGTGCATATTTCTCGGCGATGACCCAATGTTCTCACCCGAAAGAGTTCTTAAATATTTTTCAAAGGTAGGCTTTTTCTGTCAAATTTTTTATCAACGTGGGCTTCAACCCATCCCTCTTACTTCGATAACTAGCGTTTTAACATTTACATTTCTTCTTTTAATACTTTACTCAGACCACTATACATCTCAGAACGTTTTAGGCTCTATACACCACTGTTTTTAGAGATCATCATCATCATCATCAGCCTGATTATACCCACTGCAGGGCGAAGGCCTCTCCCATATTTCTCCACTTAACCCGGTTCTGTGCTAGCTGCATCCACTTGACCCCTGCGAACTTCTTAATCTCATCCGCCCACCTAACCTTCTGCCGCCCCCTGCTACGCTTTCCTTCCCTTGGAATCCAGTCTGTTACCCTCAGCGACCATCGGTTATCCTCTCTTCGCACTACATGTCCTGCCCATGTCCATTTCTTCTTAATTTCCACTAGAATGTCGGTAACTTGAGTTATTTCTCTGACCCACTCTGCACGCTTTCTATCTCTTAATGTTACCCCTACCATTTTTCGTTCCATAGCCCTCTGGGTTGTCCTCAACTTGAGTAGAACTCTCTTGGTTAGCCTCCACGTTTCAGCCCCATAGGTGAGTACAGGCAAGATGCAACTGTAGAGATCATACACTGCAAACGAACTTTTAGGCCCTATACACCATAGCTTTTAGCACAT
>JAJIZL010123131.1:705614-739228 GCA_023969395.1 Amblyomma maculatum
GAAGTCCGTTATGACTCGGTTTATGTTGACGACCTACAGGTTGCAAAAACATCAACCAAATTAGCAACATGTGATAGACAGATCCAACTTACATTAAACAAACTTGGAAATTGGGCAGACAAAAATGAATTCAGGTTTTCCCTAAAGATAACAGTTGCTGTTCCTTTCTCGTTCAAGAGGGGCTTGCAGACAGATCCTACTCTTCGCCTAACTCACACCGTACTTCCAATAAAGCAGGAACATAAGTTGTAAATCGTAATATTTGACAAAAAACTCACATTCCTACAGCACATAAAACACCTAAAAGGTAAAGCTAACCGAGCTCTTAATATTATTTTGGTTCTGTCGCGCAAACGTTGGGGTTCAGATAGAGCATGTCTCCTCCACATTTACCGTTCTCTGGTGCACTTCTGTCTGGATTATAGATCTGTAGTCTATGGTTCAGCAAGAACATCATATTTAAAACAGTTAGATCCAGTTCATAATCTTGATCTGTGTCTGTCATGTGGAGCTTACAGAACGTCCCCTGTAGTCAGCCTCTATGTGGAGGCAAATGAGCCTTCACTGGAAAACAGAAGATAAGCCCTTACGTGTGCATACGTTCTCTTTCAGAATAAGATCACAGAAAAAACACATTTGCCCAATCATCACAACTTGTCCTTCCAATCCCAGAATCATATTTACCCATAAATCTCAAGCAACTAGACCTTTGATACTACGGTTTGAAGGCATATGCGAGAACCTCGGTATATTAAACTGCTTAGTTTTTGTTAAACTGCTTAGTTTGTATTCCCACCCTGCTAAAATCCCAACACTGGGATTGCAGTATCTATAAATAAATAAATTAATTAATTAAATAAATGCACTGCCTGATGTTGCTCAAAGCAGCGACCCCCTTCCCTCGTGGTATAACCTTCCCCTAGTATGTGACTTTATTCTAACACAGTTCAGTAAACTCTAAACACCTAAAAAGCACATCATACAAAAATATCGTACCTTCAAAGAAAAATGCAGTAATTGTACCGAAGTTTACACAGACGGTTCAAAAACTAACTCATATGTTGGTTGCGCAGTAGTAGAAGGGTGGTCTGAAAAAGTAATTACAATCCATCAATGTGCATCTATATTTACACCCGAATGCTAAGCTGTCCTGCAAGCTGTAGAAAAAAATTATAAACAAGAACATCGAGAATAGTGTTATTTAAACAGATTCGCTGAACATACTTACAGCTCTAAATTCCAAAAATGCAACCGTGCATTACTTGGTAATATAGTGCACAATATAGCAAAGATAGCAGCACAGGGGCATAACATTACATTATGCTGGGTTCCAATCCACGTAGGCATCGACGGCAATGAGAGAGCGGACATTTGCGCTGCACAAGCTCGCAACAAAATTATTGAAAAAGTCAACATTCCACATAAAGACTGCCTGAAGTTGATACATTGTAAACAGAAAGATAAGTGGCAGTCTGTGTGGAAAAACACAGAAAATAATAAATTGCGCCTTGTAAAACCCATAATAGAAAAATGGATCACACAGCATACACATTTAATGGAAGTAATAGCCTACCGTCTCTTTATTGGCCATATACATCTTGCACGAAACGTTCTACTATGAAACATGATAACCTGTGCACAATGTGGAGAAATACTCACAGTCAACCACATCCTAATTATATGTCCCAAACTTGAGACATCACGGAAAAAGCATTTTACCTTATTCTTCAACCATGCCATCCCATTTCACCCGAGCTTGCCTTTAGGAGAAAGCGCATTAGTAAACTTAACAAGTGGTTTTAGTTTCCTAAAAGAAGCGGACTATCTAAACAAACTAGATTTCAGCACATTTGTTTTCATTTTTCCTTACATTACACATTTTAACCGTGCTCTTGGTGCATGATAGCCTTAGTTGCTTATGCGCCATAAAACCCAACACAACACAGCACTAGCTCTTAATTCAGCGACTATGATGCACCATTTGAACCATTACTGTTCCCAAGGACGCGGGATCGAATCCCGGTCTCGGCGGCAGCTTTTCGATGGAGGCGAAAAGCTGTGTGCTGTGCGATGTCATTGCACGTTAAAGAACTCCAGGTGGTCGAAATTTCCTGAGTCCTCCACTACGGCGTCTCTCATAGCCTGAGTTGCTTTGGGACGTTAAACCCCACAAACAAACAAAAAACAAACAACATTTTAATGAGTGAGGCATGTCCGTTGTCAAGCATTCCGAAATGCGCATCGATCGGCTGTACGCTACGTGCTGCAATTATGTTCTGTTAACGTGGAAAGACGAGCAAGTTGGTCTTGGTACGACGAATGCATATTTTCAGCGAAACAAAAAAAAAACAGCAAAAATGGCCAACTGAACAAAAATTACCTACAATGCACCGTGCATGGCGCATCAGTGAATACCCCCTATATCTTGAATATTGGTTTAGATTGGTTAACTATATCATGATTTCATTTATTGAATTTTTATTCCTACATTACTAACATTATGTCACTTTTCTTCTTTTAAGTCACCAATCTTCCAATTGCTTTTTGCTAGTTTCCACCGCAGATTCACTCACCCGACCACTGGTATCTAAATCCCAGTGCCACAGGAAGAGTGACTGCTACTACATCGACATCCGGATGGATACCATGACATTCGAGTATAAGATGTTCAATTGTTTCTAGGGATTTATCACATACTGCACGTGTGTCATCATCTTGGTTAAATTTCTTTTGTACCAGCATGTTCTAGGTACCCTGATCTAGGAAGCTTCCTAATCTGCCTTTTCCACTTTCGGTACAGTTTCCATCTTTTTTTCCATAGAATTTATCCAGTTTTACCTTCTGTGTTTTCACCTGTTGAACGCTCTTTATTCCTTCGTCCTTGTGACCAGCATACTTACTGGTTAGTTTCTTAGTTCTCTTCCTCCATTGTGAGTCAACACGTTTTAGTAAAAAATTGGAGGGTTGGGCTTGGTGGTTTACGATTATGGTGGGAACATCGCTAAGACAGGACGGAGCAAGAACACTAGCGCTGTTTCCGCCATGATCTTAAACTAACGAGCCCAACTCCTCACTGTTTAGTTTTATTTCTTCTACATCAGGCGCTCTCACTTCTGTACAGCGCCTGTGCAGTGCTCTTGCTCCATCCTGTCTTATAGTTCAGGAACAGAAGAACAAAGTGCACTCGCAGTGAAAAAAAATGGCGACGGAAAAACAGCTCGTTACAGCGGTTGTAGTAGTTATAGCACAGTTTTTAAAGATGTACTTTAAAAAGAAAACAGATATTCCAAAATTGATTGTTGTGCATTGAATTTAAATAAAAACATAACCTATTTTTTGTAAATATTGTTACGATGAAATAAGAAGGGGTGTTTATTTGCAGTGCTGATGTAGCGGAACAAGATGAAGCCTACCAGCGCCCAGAAACCAACGCTTCTTCCTCCTCTTCTGTCACACCATCACCATCCTTCATCGTCGTCATTAGCGCGACATTTCCCCCCTACTCCCCGCAGGGGGCACCTGTTAAAGCAGGTGTTTGTGTGTTTTGTGCGACACCACGGACCCCGAGCACCCACGCTTAGCCGTGCGTGGCATCGCCGTGTCTGGGGAAAAGGGGATCCTGGTGGTTGAGCCGATGCCGAGTGTTTGGACCTTTAAGGCCCCTCGGCGGAGGCAACACACCACTTTGGCCCACGCTTCCCACAGACGGCACCTCCGGGCTGACCCACCCGGGGGAAATCGGCAGTCGCCTTTTCCTGTCCTCCACTTCATCTTTCACTTTCCTATCTCTTTTCTCAGCACTGTCCTGTCTCCTCCTCACTTCTTGTTTTTCCTTTTTTCTTGGCGGCGAGGGTTAACCTTGTGTGGAGTAGCTACCCTGAGTTGCCCATATTTGGTTATAGTAGCGGTGTACTGCTGGCGTGGGCAGGACTTCTTGCAAGTTCCTGTCCCGTCCCCTCGTTGGGCTCCATGGTGGGTGGCAGGCACAACTACCGAAAACACAAACCCTTTCATGGATTCTTTCTCCCAAACAAATGATCGCCCTCCAAACAAACGAGGGCGGACCGATGCTACAAGCCATTTCTTTGTGAAAACAAAAGAGACTTTCCCAAAGTTCCATGTCATACATAGCGAGGAGCTTGAAAAACCCGCTCGAAAAATCTCCCCTTTCATAGTGTCAAAGTGTCTCACTAAAGACCTGGGCCCTGGATATAAAGTATCAAAACTTGCAAATGGTGACCTCTTGCTAGAAGTACAAACCAAGTGCCAGTCCTCCAACCTGAAAAACATTGTGTCGCTTGGGGACATCCCTGTCGTCATCACTCCCCACCGATCCTTGAACATTGTAAAAGGAGTAATATCTGAGATAGACTTCATTGCTCTCACTGAAGATGAAATGGCAGAAGGACTAGCAGACCAAAACGTCATAGCAGTTCACAGAATAAAAATCCGAAAGGATAACAAGGAGATCCCTACAAAACATCTGGTTCTGACTTTCAATAGCTGCACCCTCCCAGAGTCAATTGAAGTCGGATACATCAAAATAAACGTCCGACCGTACATCCCAAATCCGAGGAGATGCTTCAACTGCCAGAAATACGGCCATGGTTCGCAAAGTTGCCGTGGCCGCAGAACTTGTGCGAAATGTGCTGCGAACGACCACAACTCTGATAACTGCACCGCAAACCCACGCTGTGCAAACTGTGAGGGGGATCACCCCGCATACTCTCGATCCTGCCAAAAATGGAAAGAAGAAAAGCAGATCATTACACTAAAAACAACAAAGAACATCACATACAAAGAGGCACGTACTCAGTACAACAAAACCAAGAACGCATTTCAGTTCACAGCGAAACCAAATCTCGCCGATGTGGTGCGACAGGGCGGGGCACCACAACGGCCTTCGGCACCTACCCAGACCTCAAACGAGGCTGAGGTAGTGCCATCCCCTGCCCCGGTGGAAGCAGCTCCCGCTCCTCCACCACCCCCAAAACAGGCTACGCGTCCCTCAGGGTCGGCGGGCCACAAGACCTCCGCCCACGAGGCAAGGTCTAAAAAGAAAGAACACGTGCCTCTGGCACGTTCGTCCAGCACCTCAGACGAGGTAATGGACATAGGCCAGGACAGCTCTTTGCCGTCTTCGTCACAGAGACGGCAGAGCTCCTTGGAAAGAACCAAAACAGACAAGGCCCGAATCACGGGCCCTGGAAAAAACCTAACTTAATTTCTAAGCTTTCAACAAAATAAGATGGCATTCCTGGTACAGTGGAACTGTAGAGGACTTCTAAAGAATATTAATGACATAAAAGACATTCTAGATACAGTCTCGCCAGTTGCACTGTGCGTACAGGAAACAAATTTAGGTTGCATGCACTCGAATATACTGAAAAAATATCAAGTCTTCCGCCGAGATCGAGAGCAAGCAAGCAGGCTTTCGGGTGGTGCGGCCATCATATTGCAAAGTGGAGTTCCAGCTCAAGAACTGAAATTAAACACTCCCTTAGAAGCTGTAGCAGCCACAATAATTGCCTTTAAAACTCTTACTGTGTGTTCTGTCTATCTTGAACCAAATCTTAAAATAACACTCCATGATCTAGAAAACCTTTTTTGCCAACTACCAGAGCCCTACCTAGTAGTAGGAGATTTTAATGCACACTCCCCTTTGTGGGGAAGTGAAAAAAGTGATACACGTGGACAGCTTATCGAGGATTTTATTCTTAGTTCAGACATTTGCTTATTGAACTCCTGTAAGCCCACGTACTGTTCACCAAGGTCAGGAAAAATGAGTTTTTTAGATTTGGCTTTTAGTTCACCTTCCCTTTTTAATGATTTTAAATGGGATGTTCTGAACAACCCGTATAGTAGCGACCACCTGCCAGCAATAATCAGCTTATCATCCTCACCATCAGTCATGCCGACCAAACCGAAACGGTGGAAACTTCACTTAGCAGATTGGGAGCTTTTTAAAGTAGAGGCGAATCTAGGAGCAGTTTTCTCAGATGCCCTTAGTGTCGACAGACTAAATGAGTTGTTCACGACTTGCATTATCACTGCCGCTCATCTCACCATTCCACAGTCCTTAGGTGTGGTGCGACAAAAACACAAGACGTGGTGGTCTCGGGAATGTAAGGAGGCCAAAAAGCAACAAAATAAAGCATGGGGTGTTTTCCGAAGGTACCCTACACACGAAAATCTTACAGCTTTTAAAAAGGCCAAAGCTAAAGCTCGATACGTCCGTCGCAACTCTGAAAAAAAATCCTGGCAGAAGTATGTCACGTCAATAAATAGCTCAATGACGTCTAAGAAAATGTGGGAACAAGTTCGTAAACTCAGTGGAAACTTTTCCCCGTTTACAATTCCCATCCTCACAGCCCCTGGTATTCAGACTAGCATAGAAGAACAGGCCAATATACTAGGCGAACATTTCACACACGTTTCAAGTTCGTCACACTACACAGAAACATTCTTAAAATACAAAAACATAGCTGAGAAACAAAAACTCCCAACAAGTGGTGGCAGAAATGAATCATATAATAGTTTTATTACACTCCAAGAAGTAAAGAACGTCCTTGCTGCTGGAAAACAGACTGCGCCTGGCCCTGACGAAATTCATTACGAAATGCTGGCTCATTTATCTGAATCCTCTGTAGAGGCACTTGTGAAATTCTTTAACAGAATTTGGACTCTGGGTAAACTCCCAGAGGCTTGGAAACAAGCTGTTATTGTTCCGTTTCTGAAACCAGGAAAGCCGCCGACCTCAGCGGGCAGTTACAGACCCATAGCTCTGACCAGCTGTTTAGCAAAATGTTTTGAAAGTGTTTTAAACATCAGACTAACTTTCATCCTAGAATCTCACAAACTTCTTAATGTTCATCAGTGTGGTTTTAAAAAAGGGTGCGCAACGACCGACCACTTAGTGCGTCTTGAAAATACTGTCAGGGAAGCGTTCATACATAAACAAAATTGCCTGGCCGTTTTCTTTGACATGGAAAAGGCATACGACACGACTTGGAGGTTCGGGATCCTACGCGATATAGCAGATTTGGGCATCCGAGGCCGGATGCTAAATGTTCTGAAGGACTTTCTATCAGGTCGTTCATTTCAAGTACGTCTCGGTACCACCTTCTCGAGGAACTTTATTCAAGAGAATGGGGTACCTCAGGGGTGCATTTTAAGTACAACTTTGTTTATTGTAAAAATGAATTCTATTAGCAAGGTAATCCCAAAATCCATTATGTTCTCGCTGTATGTCGACGACCTTCAAATAGCCTGCACATCCTCAAACATATCAATTTGTGAAAGACAAGTACAATTAACACTAAATAAACTAGACTCATGGGCTTTTAAAAATGGGTTAAAATTTTCCCCACAGAAAACAGTGGCAGTAATGTTCTCGCTGAAACGAGGTATACAGATCAATCCCAAGCTACACCTAAATGGGATTGAGTTGCCAGTAAAGAGCGAACATAAATTTTTGGGTGTAACGTTCGACAGAAAACTAACATTCCTGCCTCACATAAACATCCTAAAGAGGAAAGCCATAAAATCTCTAAACATACTGAAGGTTCTCTCTCGGAAACATTGGGGGTCTGATAGGGCGTGTCTTCTACATATATATCGATCTGTTGTGCGGTCTAGCTTGGACTACGGGTCCATAGTCTACGGGTCAGCTAGACCATCATATTTAAGGAAATTGGACCCGGTACATAACCTAGGTTTACGCCTTTCTTGTGGCGCTTACAGAACATCCCCTGTTGATAGTCTGTATGCAGAGACGAACGAGCCTCCGCTGAAAGATAGAAGGGCTTCACTCACATGTGCTTATGTCCTTAGAATAAGATCACAGAAAAAACACCTCTGCTATCCAATAGTCTCAACATGCCGCTCACGAGTAATTTTCACAAATAAACCACAAGCAACGAGGCCACTGATAATGCGTTTCGAAGACATTTGCAGTGAGCTAGAAATTCTGGACACCTTGCCCGACACTGCACCAAAAAAACAGGCCCCTACCCCCATGGTACAAACTTCCAAATGTCTGTGATCTCACTCTAACACGCTTCAACAAAAGCCAAACTCCTAAAGAACATATAATACAAGAATTTCGCACAATAAAAGAAAAGTACAGTAATTATACAGAGTTTTATACAGATGGATCAAAAACTTCTACTTATGTTGGCTGTGCCGTAGTTGAAGAGAACTGGGAACAAATAATTAGGCTTCCTCAGTGCGCATCAATTTTTACAGCTGAATCTTATGCTATCCTGACAGCTGTAGGAAAAATAGTGAATGAAGGCATTGGGAACAGTGTCATCTACACCGATTCGTTGAGGGTACTGACGGCTTTAAATCACAGAAATGCTGCCATGCCTCTAATCGGTGACATAATACATAATGTAAAAATGATCACAACACAAGGACATAACATAGTGTTCTGTTGGGTCCCTAGTCACGTAGGCATTGACGGCAATGAAAGAGCAGACAAATGTGCTGCACTTGCCCACAACAAATTGATTCAGAAAGCAAACATACCACATAGTGATTGCTTGAAATTAATAAAACATAAACAGA
The DNA here is from genome assembly GCA_023969395.1 of Amblyomma maculatum. NCBI lineage: Eukaryota > Metazoa > Arthropoda > Arachnida > Ixodida > Ixodidae > Amblyomma > Amblyomma maculatum. The sequence goes on from JAJIZL010123131.1 coordinate 714,186, forward strand.
TGAATAAATGGCAGTCCAGATGGCACAACCAAGAAAATAATAAGTTGCGTCTCATAAAGCCTGTACTAGGAGAATGGAAATCGAGCACACATCAACAACGTTTTATGGAAGTGATAGTATGCCGTCTTCGTATTGGACATACTCATCTTACACATAACTTTCTGCTAATGAAACATAACAAACCGACCTGTGAAGAATGCGACGAGATACTCACTGTAAACCACATTCTAATTACATGCTCAAAACTTGAGGCACTACGGAGAAAACATTTTACTATATTTTACAATCATACCATCCCATTTCATCCCACCTTGCTTTTAGGAGAAAGAGCACTTGTAAACCTAGCATCTGTTCTCAGTTTCCTAGAAGAAGGAAACTTTTTAAATAAACTATAGATTTAACATTAACCTTGCTCTTGGCGCATGATAGCCTTAGTTGCTTATGCGCCATAAAACCCAACACAACACAACACACATTTCCCCCCTACTCAGACGAAGCCCTCTGGGCGTGTTCGTCAGTCGTGCGAGGCTGACACGGCTTCAAGCGGGCAACATGACACAGTTCGGTTTTGGCAGACCGGCGACCCGATGCTGTCAGGCGGGCTATTCCACAAGTTAAATCACTAATGCGTTTGATAACCACATATGGGCCGTCATAATGGGCCAAGAGTTTTTGATGTAGGCCACGGCGCCGAATTGGACGCCATAGCCAGACTAAATCACCTACAGAGTACGTGACCCGCCGGTGACTGGCATCGTATCGCACTTTAGAACGTTCTTGTGAAGCACCAGACCGTAATCGGGCGATTCTTCGAGCTTCTTCGGCGAGACAGAGGGTCTCAGCCAGGCAGGGGTCTTCACGGCTTGTGAAGGGCAGGATAGTATCCAGAGAGTAGCGTGGTGGTCTGGCATAGAGCAGAAAAAATGGACTGTACCCAGTCGTCTCATGCGTGGCGGTATTAAACGCATACGTGATGAAGGGCAGTATGGTGTCCCAGTTCTTATGCCCTGCGTCCACATACATGGCTAGCATGTTGGTGAGCGTTCTGTTGACGCGCTCAGTCAAGCCATTTGTCTGGGGATGGTATGGCGTCGAGTGTCGGAAAGTTACGGCGCATAAACGCATGAGCTCTTCAACATCAGCAGTGAATTGTCGGCCCCGGTCAGTGATGACAATTCGTGGCGGCCCGTGTCGTAAGATGACTGAGTGCAGCAAGAAAAGCGACACCTGATGCGCCGTAGCAGATGGGAGAGCGGCGGTTTCACAGTAACGTGTGAGATAGTCCATGCAGATTACAATCCAGTGATTTCCATCCACGGACTTTGCAAACGGACCTACGAGGTCAATGCCTACTTGATCAAACGGTGCTGTCGGGGTCTTCACAGGGTGTAGCAAGCCAGACGGAGTTGCAGTTGGACGTTTGTGGCGTTGACATTGCTTGCAACTGGCAACGTATTGTTCAACCGTCGAGCGCATTCTGGGCCAGTAAAATCTTTCTTGAGCATGATGGAGTGTTCGAACCGATCCCAAATGCCCAGAAGTTGGATCATCATGCATAACACGCAATACGTCTGTGCACAGCGTCTTGGGAACTACGATTAGGTATCGCTGGCCGACAGGCGAATAACTCTTTTTCCATAGGAGGCCATCATGCACACAAAAACGGCTTGTAGGTACGTTGGCTTGGGCAAAGAGAGGCTGCAGACTGGTATCATTTTGCTGTTCCGTTTTGAAAACATTCGTGTCGGGGAACGCTGGCTCGAGGGTCGATATATAATTGTCGAAATCGTCGCTTTCAGGTCCAGTCGTGTCCATTGGCATCCTAGAAAGACAATCTGCGTCTGCATGACGCCTCCCACTTTTGTACACCACGGCAGTCATATTCCTGTAACCGGAGGGCCCAGCGTGCGAGGCGACCACATGGGTCTCGAAGGTTCCGCAACCAACAGAGTGAATGATGGTCAGTTACGATAGTAAACGAACGTCCGTACAAATATGAACGGAAACGCTGCACAGCGAAAACTACAGCTAGGCATTTTTGTTCGGTGACTGTGTAGTTTCTCTCCGGTTTGCTCAGGGTACGACTTGCGTACGCGATAACATGCTCTCGTTCATCGTGCCGTTGGACAAGGACTGCACCAAGACCGATTCCACTAGCGTCCGTGTGTACTTCTGTCATTGCAGTAGGATCGAAGTGACGTAGGATGGGTTTCGATATTAAAAGAAACTTCAGTTGACGGAATGACGCGTCGCAGTCTGCTGTCCAGTTAAAAGTAGAGTTTTTGTGGAGAAGGCACGTCAGTGGGTAAGCAACGTCAGCAAAGCGATGTATAAAGCGTCTAAAATACGAGCACAACCCTAGAAAACTGCGCAACTCCTTCACTGTCTGCGGGGGTTTAAAAGACTCAACAGCGGCAGTTTTCTGGGGATCCGGCATTACACCATCACCATTGACAAGGTGTCCTAGCACCAGCGCTTGGCGCTCTCCAAAGCGGCACTTTTTGGAGTTCAGAATTAGGGCGGCGTTGTGCAGGCAATTCAAGACACGTACTAGACGGTCATTGTGTTCTTGGAAGGATTTCCCAAATATCACGACATCGTCCAGATAGCAAAGACAAATATCCCATTTTAAGCCGCGCAAAACTGTGTCCATAAAGCGTTCGAATGTAGCTGGCGCATTACACAGCCCGAATGGCATAACATTAAACTCATAAAGGCCATCTGGCGTTACGAAGGCTGTTTTTTTCTTATCTGCAGGGTCCATTGGAATTTGCCAGTAGCCAGATCTGAGATCAAGACAAGAAAAATAGGACGCACCAGAGAGGCAGTCGAGGGCATCGTCTATGCGAGGAAGAGGATAGACGTCCTTTTTCGTAACAGAATTTAAACGCCGATAATCGACGCAGAATCGCCACGAACCGTCTTTCTTGCGTACAAGAATAACAGGGGCAGCCCAGGGGCTAGATGACTCCTGTATCACCTTCTTCCGTAGCATGTCCTCCCCTTGCTCATGAATGACTTTGCGCTCAGATGGGGACACGCGATATGGCTTTTGACGAATGGGACGAGCCGAACCAGTGTCGATGCTATGATGGGTCCGATGTGCAGGGCGAGAGGTTGGTCCATCCGTTTCAGAAAAGTCAAACATAGGCAAAAAACGTAGAAGAATATCCACAAGAGTACGGCGTTGAGGTGAGCTGAGATCGGCGCTGATCATGCGGATGATCGAAGTATCATCAGCAGGCAGAGGTACGGTGGCATCGTAGCATCAGTGACCAAAGCAACGACGTGGGGCGCATCGGGTCCACAGGAGGCAAGCTTCAATCCCGTTGGTAAAACTGCGGGCTCGGACGATGGATTGATGGTCCATAACGAGGCACTACCGTGATGCACGGAGATCATACAGTGAGGGATAATTACATTTTTCTTCAGGCATGCTGAGTGAACTGGGTGCACCACGGCCTGGAATGAAACCTTCTCAAGAAGTGGAACGGATACAGGGACGAACATGGCAGACAAGGGTGGAACTACGGTGTCTTCGGTAATACTAAAAACTGTTTCTTCATCACGGCCACTTTCAAAAAGTGTCGGCGGATGCGAGCCATCAAAATGAACCTCTTGACTTCGGCAGTCCACGGTAGCGCCACAAAACTTCAAGAAGTCCATTCCTAAAATGATGTCATGCGTAGAGTGGGGTAAGACTACGAATTCGGCTTGAAAACTTGCACCACCCACAGACACTTGCGCACTACACACACCCAGTGTCGCAACGCCTCTCCACTCACACCACAAAACGTTGAAGCACGGTCATATTCAAACATCACTTTGCGTCCCAACAAGTGATGTTTGATTACTGATTACTGATTACTCATCACACTGATTACTCATCACACTGATTACTCATCACAGACACAGTCACACCCGTATCTACCAAAGGTAATGTACACACACCATCAATGAACACACGCATTTTGTTTTTGAGCATTGTAGTTGGAGGGATGTTGGCACACAGCACATTTCCAGCGGCCTCACCCCCATCGGTCGCGCTGGTTAGTTTTGCGGATGGGGCGGCATGGGGCGCCGCCGCGGTGATGGAGAACGACGTGCACGGAAGGCGGGTGGAGGAGTAACACTTCGCTCAGATGCTGGGGAATGGTCGCGGAGATTCCCGTTCTGGATGTTGCCGAAGTACCCACGGGGAGTGGATTGCTGGAAAACGGGGCTGTATTGCCGATTGTTGGGTACTGCTGGAGGCACCGGGCGGTTATAGCGTGGCGGGAACCTACTGCGGCAGTACCTGGCGACGTGACCTTCAACGCCGCAGCGGTAACATATCGGTGGGGAAGGTATAAAATGCTGTTGTGGATACGAGCCAGGCACAGCAGGGCGCATCGTAGGTCTGGCTGAATGCTCACACTGCACAGGAATCCTTGTAGATCGAACAGAAGATCTAGGAGCACTTGAGGTGATGTCATACCTTGGGGCTTCAAGCATCGACGCAGTCGGGTTGGCAAAATGCATTGGCGGGCAGTCAATAGAAGCTGCAATTTCAGGAGTTTGAGAGAAATGCTGTACTTGAATCGCTTGTGGTGGTGAAGCCGGCCGTCTAGAGGCCCTCTGGACAGAAACCTCAGCAGATTCATGCAGGGGAAGCGTGTTGATCCGTACAAGTTCGCGAACGATTTGCCGGATAGTTGACGGAAGATCTAGTTGGGCATGGTCATCAAGACTGGCCACGGTAGGCACGTTGGCCAGCCGCCCAAATTTCGGCGCAATACGACGTGTTTTGAAAGCTTGAAACGCGCGGATGTGTCTAATGACATCGGAGACAGTGTCAAGACTGTCTTTGGCGATTAAGAAGTTGTACACGTCCGCCGCGATACCCTTCAAAATGTGACCGACTCTGTCTTCCTCGGGCATGTTGGAATTGACACATTTGCATAACTTGAGGATCTCTTCTGTGTAAGTTGTACAAGTTTCATCGGGCAATTGAGCTCTTTGTGCAAGGGTCTGCTCAGCCCGCTTTTTGCAGGGAACAGAGTCTCCAAAACGCAGTTTTAACTCGGTGGCGAACCGTTCCTAAGTCGTTAAGTTATCCTCGTTATTCTCAAACCAGGTCAGAGCCGTGTGAGTGAGAAAGAAAACGACGTTTGTTAGCATGGTAAGGGGGTCCCACCGGTTGTACCGACTAACTCGTTGATAATCAAGAAGCCACTTCTCAACGTCCTCACCTTCTTCTTCGGCAAAAGGTCGTGGTTCCCGGTAAGGCTGGGACGGAATTGGGTTAGAGTGGGCAGGCATGCCGCCAGCCTGGCTTGCAGCGTCGCGGCTTGCATGGTTTGTGTCGGTGTGGTCCATAATGGTCGTGAGCGGTGGCAGTCCAGCGATGCGGCGACTACGTCAAAGCTCCAGTTGGCCTTGCAGCGCTGTAGGTAGGGATCGAGGGGATCGTACGGAGCACCTTCCACCAAGTTGTTACGATGAAATAAGGGGTGTTTATTTACAGTGCTGATGTAACGGAACAAGATGAAGCCCACCAGCGCCCAGAAACCAACGCTTCTTCCTCCTCTTCTGTCACACCATCACCATCCTTCATCGTCGTCATTAGCGTGACAATATAAATGAAAATTATATCAGCGTATTAAGTGTATTTCAGAAACATTTCGTCAAGACCGGCCGAGACTACTTCCTAGCCTACACAGACCAACATGGCGACGTGCAAGGACGCAGCGTCTGATGATAATGCGACGCCACTAGAACCCTAAAATTTTGTAAAAGTCTGTTAAATAGCTAAAATTAACTTCTGTGTCCTTTTTTAATGCATTACATTTTGTACCAATGCAATCGGTGGCGACGAGGCTATGCACTCGGCCAGAAAGTACGTTCCCCACAACGTACTTCAGTCAAAGTGTACTTTTCTGCAACTGCACTTCACTTGTGGTGTTTAGATTGGGCAAAGTGACACTCTTCGTAAGTGCACTTGACTTGCGCGCTTGACAGGGGTAATACTGTGAGCTTTCCGTGCTTTCAAAGATGCCCGGCCCATATCTTCCTGTACCACCTCATTTGCGGTTTTGCCGGGGACACCCAGTGCCGATCGTCCGACAGTTCTCTGATTTATTTCTAATGTCGACTGTACCTCTGTTTTTAGGTACAAAACTGCAGCTTCGAAAGTACGCCCAGGCACCATAATTCCTTTCCAAATATCCTTCAGCACCTGATACCCATGTTGTATCCTCAACCCTATGCTTCACTATCTCAGCATCTCCGCACTTTTGCCCTAAGTGATTGTTAATGCTTTTCAATGTACCCATGCCCTGAGATATTTATATTCTGCCACGCCACTCTGGATATGGTCAGTTGATCAGTTGAGGCTTTGAAAATCATCAGACCTGACTTAACTGGGCTAAATCTGAAGCTTAGAGTATCCCCTTCGTCTCCTCAGTACTTAACTACCGAAGGCGCACAACGAGCTCAGTTTGAAGTCAGCCTTGTGTTGGCAAGTCGGTCAAAATTGCTCGGGCTGAACTTCCCAGATGTCCCTGGGTGGAGGTTGGTTTTTGATCCTGGCTGACCAATGTTTCGCATGTCAGCCTGACGCGGCCGGCCGATTTAGAGCCGATTTACTGATGTAGGGTCGGGCAGCAGCCGACACACAACGAAGATCGAATTTTGGTCGTATGTTAACTGACTCCGTTTCATGTGCTAAGGTCAATCCGAGCAAGACCACTCACATTTAGACACCTATCCAAGCATCAGCCAACATGTCCTCATGATCGACAGCAAGCCGCAAGTGATTTACTTTCTCAAGGTTACAAGAATGAGAAAAAAGAAATAACTAAAAAAGCTGAAATAATGCAGCAGCAAGGAACTGGTTGCATGTAGGAACTGCTTAATATTTACTGTGAAAGTATGCCACTTGCGTCAGTGTGAATGGCTGAAAAAAAAAAGCAATCACACAGAGCAAATGTCTACATGATAAATATTTATTTGCTCGAAAAAGACCGTGCTAAGCACAGCCTTTATCTATAGGCATAAATAACTAAGGATGGTAATATTCTCCAATTCTGTGATTTCACACCATACACACATTTCATGTGTCGTTTATCATTTCAAAAATCCAGACAGAATAAGATGAAAGAGCAGGCACACATGTGGATGTATCAATTGTGCTCACATTTTGCTAAGGCAGGATACTGGCTGCTTTTGTTATACACAGGGAAGCCCATTAAAGCTGTCACAGGAGATTTCATCCTATGCAAGAAAGGAATGCTTTTTGGCCAAAAAAGAAGGAAAGATGATACAGGAGTGTACATGCTTTTATTCTCTAATGCTTCTGAAAATTTCTCATTTGTGAGGCTGCTTTGCTAAGTTTCCAAGTCCAGACCAAGAATCAATTTTTTTGCTGTACCACTCCCTGATATATGGTTTTAAGATTGCCTATTGCTTAGCACTTGTCACGCCATAGCATACTGGAACAGTATAGAGTTTAACAGAAATAAAGCCTACAATGACGTTGCATACCATATGAACGCACTGCTTAATGGCAACCTTCACTAGTCGGCTCATTCTCGGCAAGCGTTCGTGGCAAATGGCACCATAATTATGGCCGGTTGGCCCCTTTTTTTCAAACATAAATGCTTGTTTCCTTCGTGGGTTTGTAAACCTAATCTCCTGTGGATTCACCGAGGTTTTGGATATTTTCGCCAATGCAAATAAAAGTACAGAAGTGCCCAGCTTCCCGAGGAGTCTGCTCATTTGAATCGGCTTCTGCTATTCAAACATGAAAAGGAGAGTATGTGGACCTCAATGGCCCAAAGCTGCCTGTGGGCTGAGTGGTAGTGCAGTGCAGCACTCAGCACTAAATTTAACCATTAGTTGTTCTGCATGTGGGTTATATACAACGCCGCAATGAAAGGCTGTGGATTACGTCCACCACGCCTGTGATTCTTTATGGTGCTATTTTCACATAGCACACAGTTGTATTGCATTTCATTTCCATCCAAATGGGGTTGAACTGTCCGGATTTGATCTCACAACCTTTGTTTGCCATACAAAGCCATTGAGCTGCAGTCGAAGCTAAGTTGGAAACAGGTTAAACTAAAGTAGCATTTTCCTCCCTTGGGTTACTAAATAGCAAGGTATATTTTTCTCTTAAGCAATTTTTGTTAGAAATCCTGAATGGACTCTTTTAGTTCCATTATTATGTTAGATGACATGATTGGACAAACTGATGTGTTTAATACAATTGCTCACCCTTCACTTGAACTTCAACCACAAACCCAGCTTGAAACAAAAGAGCATTCTGTTCACAAGTCAGCAACAAACCTCAGAAATATTGAAAGAAATAGAAAAAGAGGGAGAGGGGCAAGGGCTACTATTGAGAGGTTTTTCTTCGTTTTTTGTCACTAAAAGTACTCCGCATTTTGAAACGGCATGAAAAGTAGAATTTTGCATCATTTGGCTTTTCAATATTTTACTGCACTTCGCTACAGCCCTGTATCAAAAACCTTACCATACAGAAAAAGAGCAATACTTGAATTTACAGTGCATCAAATGGGATTCTGCTCCTTCGCTTCTTTGAACAGAACTTTGGGACCAGAAATGAATGTTTCAGGGTATCCATATACACTACAAAAACACTGCATTGTCAAAAAAGTAGCTATTTCACTCACAAAATCCTTAAAACACATCTAACAGCAAAATATATTAGGAACAAGCAAAGTAAATTACACAATTCACGCGTTTTCAGGCAATTCTCAAACTCTACAAGCAAACACAAAAAATGTTTACTAGTGGTTCACACAGGCAGGAGTGGAACTCACAAACTCCGTCTTGAACCAAACCTAGAAGCACCAAACGAAAGGCATTTTGGAGCAGTCTGGAGCAGTCAAAATGGAGTTTGGGAGCACCTAATTTGTAGATTTATCGAGTTTAAAGTAGTACAAACTGCACTGTAGAGCAGTATGGACCTGACACATGTACACAATGAAGAATGCGATCTATAAAACTTGTAAAATGTGCTGCCACTCTTAGCTACTTCCTGAAATACATTGTGCATTCATAATACTTGATTAACTCTATCTACCAAAGTGTTCCCAGCAGTTCTATCAAACACATTCCAGCTCGAACGTAGATGGTAGCATCATACAGAAAAGGAGAGGACAGAAGTAGTACCCAGCTTGTCCTAGTTTGCTGTGTAGCTGTCTTAACACTATATTCACAGTTTAAACATTGCGTCTGACCAACTGGCTCCTCAATATACATAACACAGCAGCCGATTGTAAATAATGCATGTAGGAGCACCTACAAAGAGCAGCCGAGGGTCTAAAGTTTAGTATATGAACACGACACATTGCTGGTGTCCGGCTCTATCTATTAACAAGCCTTGTAGGGTGTTTGCAACTTCTTTTATTGCACATTACCAAATATTAGTAAACTAAGATTAATAACAGAGGAACAACAGATGAACAGAGGAATAAGAGTTTTGCCCACTGCAAATGCACACCGAAAACCACTGCACACACCATGGCAATTATGAATTGTCTACTTATGCTTTAGAGTGAAATCAACGTCTTCAAGGCGTGTAAGGACGTTTGGCGGACTGCCGTTTGCTTCCTCCAAAAGCACATGGCCACTTTCCACATGAATCATGATTTGGCTTTAGAAAGCTCAAGCGCTGGAGTACCTTGTTGTTCAATGGAAGTCTAGACAGCAGGTATCCTGCACAGGTGATGTGAACATACGTGCCGATAAATAAGGGTCTTCTTCTGAGAAGCGATCCACCAGCGCAATGCTGCTTCTGTGTCAAGGCCCATCTCTGTTTTTTCTTTCCAGAGTGATGATGACCGCAGATTCAAACCTTTCAGCTGTCCCCCGGTCAGAGAAGAAAAAGGTGTGCGTAAGAAACCTCCCCAACATTTGCTTCACGAGAGGCTATTTCTTCATAGAGGACGAGCACAAGTGGCTCTTTACTTTGAAATATTATTTCAAACTTTTGGGAAAGTTCAGCTGGATTTTTTACTAACAGCAATTTTGCTTGCAGCGTCTGGTCGGAAAATGCAATTGCAAGTCGTTGATGCCTTGCTGCAGCTGTAGCTCTGACAGCTTGGCCTTTAGTGAAAAAGGTGTGCAGTGCTTGAAAATGTTTTAGAATGCGTTCTAATCCTGGCAGAAGCGCAAGCCAGCGGTTTGGTACATGTCTTAGAAACTCAAGAATCGGCAGACCTAAATCCTTCTGTAGCTGCTTCATGTCAGCATTCCGGGCAGCAAATATGAAGTAACAGTGTACATCTGCTACAATACCTTCTAGATCATTAGAAAAAGAGTGCAGCCCAGCTGCGAGTGCATTGTGTACCTTATGGAGTGTTGACTCTCCAATTTCAAGCATATTGGGGGTTAGTTAGATATTTCACTTTGTTTTTATGGGATTTCATGACATTTCTCCCATTAGTAAAAAGACAGAGCAAGTTTCTGTTTTGTAGCGGGACAAGGGCCTCTTTCACACATGAGAATAAGTCTTTCACAGTGACATGGCCAAGATTAAAGGACTGAAGATGTTCCACAACAACACGGCCTGCCTTTTCTGAGTAAACATGTACTAGAACATCCAGCTGCTGAATCTTTTATTCAGGTTTGGGAGTCTTGTCAATCATAATGGCATAAAATATGCCTGGACGAATAAGCTCTTCAACCACTTATGATTTGAGAAATGGCCCAAGGCCATCAGAGATTAGATATATTTTTTTCGTCCACATTTCAAATTCCTTGCAATTGCTGAGTCTGGAAGCATGTGTGGATAGATGACTGCGGCAGTGTCACCCCATGTATATGGCAGAGAATCAGCAAATACAGATAAAGTGAATACTGCCTCTGCCTTCACAACATTGTATTGCAGAGAAGTCGCTGCCTCATAGCTGATGAAATCAAGGCCTCTCGTCTGAACAGATTTGGACTTGACAAGTCGTCCATCAGAATCCCGCACCTTGGAGGCCCTTTCGATATGTTGCTTCGACATGGCATGGCGCTTTACAGATGCAATACCATGCTGTGCACAATTAGCAGGGGCACTACAAATGATGCAAAACCCTTTGATGCAGAGTCCTTTGAAGTTTTCTTGCACCAGTCAGGAATGAGGTCTCCATTTTCATCCAATTCTAGCAGTATATTGCATTGAACTTTGTGGAACGTTTTGGAAACAAAAAGGCACCTTTATATGCACTACCAGTAAAAGAGTGCTGGGGGACAGCTTGAGCACCACTTACATCACTACTGACAAATGAGTAGGCTGTAATTAATAATCATTGACAAAAAGTCAACAAGTCTCATAATGTGATGTTTAAAAAAACATAATAAAATAATAAAACAATCGTCTAATCAAATGTCACATCTAGCCGTCCGCAAAAACCTTCATGTGCCTTAACTCTCTACATTACATGTGAAAATGCAGGCCGCCAGTAGTCTGTAATGCCAGTGATTTCTTCAATGGCCATAATAAACACACGCTACAATCTAGTTTAACTATGGCATGTGGTTACCGCATTTTCAGTGCCTTGCAACGTGGTTGCAGCTCGCAGGTTTGCGCAGCCTTTGAAATCACTGCAAGTCATCCCAAGATGATGCGTTTCTCCACCCTTGTGCCTTCAGATTTTCTTACAATGTTACGCCTGCATGTTGGGGACAAACCGCCGAAAATAGTAGCAAAGGCCAAGAAAACCACGCACGTCACTGGTACAACGGATTGTAGGAAATGCATTGACAGCACGTATTTCGTCTCGGTCTGGTTGAATGTCATGGGCGTCGGCCACGTGACCGAGCATCTTGAGTTCACGTTGGCCGAAGCTACACTTCTTCTAGTTCAGCCGAAGGCCATCTCTTCGGAAGACTCCAAGAATGAATGGCGTCAAGACGATGGAGATGGAAGGTCGAAGAAAATACAACAATGTCATCAAGATAACATAAGCGTGTCGTCAATTTGAAACCGTGCAAAAGAGTCCATCATGCGCTCGAATGTTGTGGACGCATTACACTATGAGGGCAAAAGCGCAAATGCGCGGCTTCATCACACGACTGCTTCGCTCGGCGGCTGGCGGCTCACTTTCTGGCTCACTGGATTGGTTGGCTGATGCTCGACTCTAGCGCAGGATGGGAGGCGATCTGCAGATGGATCACTATGACCATCTGCCGAGTAGCCTGGTAAGTAAGGTTGGAGCGGCCAAGAGGTGCTCACCGCTCACATCCGGCCCCTCCTTTTTGTCAAAGTCCTCTTTGACTTGCAGTTATAAAAGGGGCATACAGGGTGGAAACAAATGTAAGGCGCTGGAAATACAACATTAGCAAAGGGCTGGAAAATAGTAAAGAGCTAACAACAGCAATTAAAACTGGCATGAAGCTGAGCCCCTCACAGATGAGGTGAGGCAATGAAGATAAACAATGTTTCAGTCTTCTACTGACTGCAAAAGGCACTCAAGTAATCATACGTCCACTTCATAGTCTATAAGACGCACCGGCAGTCTACGCTGCCTTGTCGGACGCTGGTTGAGTGAAGGAGTGAACTTTATGAACTTGGGGCTGAAGCATTGGTTGACTGTTCTCTACTTTGTGGTTCACACTGCCAAGGGTGTAGAGACGTGTCTTGTTCACTAAGTAAATGCGTAGTTGGCATCGATTCTTCGAGGCACTTTGCAGTTATGGGACGCACATAATGTTTCAGCCTTGAAACGTGTTTAGTGGGATAGCCTGAAAGTTGGATGGGCAGGCATGAGACGTTCCACGAGGCAGTAGATGCCTTTAAAGCGAGGGGAGAGCTTCTCAAGACCCCGAAGCACAGGTTGCTGCCGGCGGATCCACACAAAATCATCAACACTGTACTTGGGCGAGCAGTGCGTACGTCGTTGATGCTTTTCTTGCGGAGTTGGGCCTCTTCAGAGTTGACCATAGCTTCAGTACAAAGAGCTTGGACATCTACGAGCCGATGTACGAGTGAAGAAATGCTAAAAGGACGGTGGCGTTGCCCTGGAAGCTTTGGGATGTAGCCAAACAGTAATTCAAATGAACTGAATCCAGTACTTATATTGAAGACAGTGTTCACTGCGAATGCTGCTTCATTTAAGTTACTAGCCCATTATGGCTGGTTTTTTGGAGAGACATTACGAATTACCGAGATCAAGGAGCCATTGCTCCCCTCGACGAGCCTGTTGCTGTCAGCTCTATATGCAGCTGAGTAGTAGATTTCGACCCCATGAAGGTGCATGAAGCGGACAAATTGGGCAGACTCAAAGGCAGACCCATGATCAGAGAGGCAGTGGTCAGGAGCCCCAAAGCGATAAAAGACCGAGTGTAGGTGTTCGATGACTTCTTTAGCATTTGTTGAACGAACAGCAGCTGGCACTATGTACCTCGTTGCAAAGTCTATAACATTTAGTATGTAACGAACTGTCTCCGTGGGAGGCATTATGATGTAGTCTATGGCAATAATTGAAAATTGCACCTCTGATTCAGGCACAGTCCCAAAAGGCCAACGGTTTTCGATGTAGGTCGGTTGCACATCTGGCAGGTTTAACACGACGCAACATATTCTTTTACTTCAGCTTCAGCCACTATTCCTGGCCACCAGTACCGTCCGTAAGTTTACGCAATGGGCGGTCAGTGCCCAAGTGACCAGCACAGGCATGCATTCAATGGAGAATGACACGGCACATCTTTGCTGGAACAAATATAGCTGCCTGTCCTGTCGGTAATTGCTTGTACAACATGCCGTCTATGTCCACTACATCTGTTGCAGGCTTATAAGCCATGTGCTTTCCTGCTTCTGCACACTGGGGATCCTCTTGCTGCAGTTCCGCTAAGGAACAAGTGTCTGCTAATACAGCAAATGACAAGCGTGAGAGGTGGTCGGCAACTGTTTGCCGGCCAGGCCTGTGTTCCACCATGAATTCAAACTCTATCAAAAAGCGGCGGAATGTTCGAACGTTTGCAGTGGGGCACGCAACTGTCCAGTTGTCGGTAAGAAGGCGAAACTTGCTCCCCAATAGGTAATGGCGGAACCGTTGAGTCACAGCCTAGTGCATGGTAATGCACTCCCAGACATTGCTATGAAGCTTCCTTCATCTGGAGTTAGTGCTCGACTCGTCCGACAGTTCGTCCGAGTGCTCGAGTTCCGACAGCGGGTACAGAAGTACCGCTTTCCCGTGATTGTGATCTGTGAGCCCAACATGCCGGCTGCTTTCCGCCTTTCTGGATATGTTCTGCTGGGGTCTCGAAAAGCAGACGAAACAAGCAAAGTGCTGGTGTGTGTATGCCAAGACATTACGCACGTCCGTCATGCTCTGCAGCCCCACAGCACGAACCACTACATTTGTTTGACATTAACCCTGAAAGGACGAGTATGTTCTGTAATTGGCGCCTATATTCCACCGAGAGATGGCTTGGACAAGTCATATCTATTTTCAACAATCCAGTGCTGTACAGCTCCTCGTATTATTGTGGGGGACTTTAATGCTCACCACCCTCAGTGGGGTAGTGCCATAATGAGCAATCGAGGAAGAGACCTAGCGGACTTTATGCATACGCAAGATCTCGTCAATATAAACGACGGCTCACCGACGTTTGTACGTGGAACAACCTACAGCAGCTGCTTGAATGTGGCGGTGGTTTCCTGTAGCCTCCATCCTTCTGTTTCTTGGTGTAGTGATGTGGAAACACATGGGAGTGATCACATACCAACGTACGTATGCATCAAGTGGTTTGCACCTGCCACTTCGCCTTGTGTGCAATACACAGACTGGCCCGCCTTTAGGGCATCGGTGGAGATTTCCAGCGTGGACCTCCGGTCACCATCTCAAATAGAGGGCCTCATTACTTCCACTCTAAGTGAGAACACTCGCTATGTTTGTGTGCCGATGTCAGTGTCCAGCATCGAAGTGGAATTCGAGCGACTTTGCGCGATCCGTGGGCGAGCTGAAAGGAAGTACAGAAGAACGAAATCCGCGCAAAATCTCGCACTTTCTCGCAAAGCTAAACGACACGTTCTGCGCCACCTGGAGAGGTTAGGACGACAACGTTGGAGGCAGTTCTGCTCATCACTGGATCCCCGTAAGCCCCTGTCGCGTATGTGGCATATTGCAAGAAGCTTGCGCACACCTCCGCGAGAAAGGCACCCTTTTCGTGCCCTGGCCCTTTATCAAAGCCGCAATGAAGTTGACGTAGCTGAAGATTGTTGTAAAATGGTTGTCGGCACAAACCAGGCACAGTTACCAATTTCAGAGGTTTTCGCGCCACCTTCGCCGAATGATCAATACGACGTGCCCTTTACAATAGCTGAATTAGACGCCGCTCTTGCTTCTTGTCGGCATTCATCTGTACCTGGTCCTGACGGGATTGCTTATACAACCTTATCAAACCTAGGCAAGGATGGCAGAACTGCACTACTTAATTACTTCAATGATATATGGGCTTCTAGTACTGATCCTGAACACTGGAAGATTAGCCGCCTGGTTGCTCTTTTGAAGCCTGGAAAGCCTCCTCTCGAACTTACCTCATACCGGCCAGTTGCCCTAGCAAGCTGTGTTGGAAAAGTTATGGAGCGAATGGTGCTGACAAGACTGGAGTGGTATCTAGAGAGTAATGATCTTTATCCGAATATGATGACTGGATTTCGCCCCGGACGCTCTTCTATTGATAGCGTCATCGACCTTGTGGCGACAGTAGAACACGAAAAGCGTCACCGTCAACTAGTAGCTGCTGTCTTTTTAGATATAGAGGGAGCTTACGACAACATCCTACATGATGCTATTCTTGATGCACTTGACGTGGGAGTTGGTGGCCGGCTGTGGCCGCTCTGTTTACATGACTATGCCTGAAGGAGATACTACCCGCTTTCAGGTCGGTCATGGAGTTCCACAGGGAGGAGTCCTGAGCCCAACTTTATTTAACGTTGCGTTAATTGGCCTGGTGAGTGAACTGCCAGCTAACATCCACATAAGTGCATATGCTGACGACATCTGCATCTGGACTTCTGGGTCGACGCGCCCACAACTACGTGCGAGGTTGCAACGAGCTGTGTCATCGACATCGATGTACTTACGGCGTCAAGGTTTATACTTAGCGGCAGGAAAGTGTGCAGTGATTGCGTTTACGGGGAAATGTGTCAGCCGCTACCCGATTACCCTTCTTGGAGTCGTAATACCATACGTCTCCAGGCACAGATTCTTGGGAGTAATTATTGACCACCGACTATCTTGGTCGAAACATATTGCTATGGTGAAGAAGAGGTTAATTAATTTTTGCCATGTACTTCGTTACATAGCTGGCATCAGATGGGGTCCAACTGAGCGCTCCTTAATACGGCTTTACGAGGCTCTGTTTGTTGGCTACATCCGGTACAGTCTCCCAGTACTCTCTAGTATGAGCATTTCCTGCTTGCGCACTTTAGAGAGCGTGCAAGCGCAGGCACTGAAAATATGCCTTGGACTGCCCAGATGCACCTCTAACAAAGGCACAATTGAAGAGGGACACGCTCGCCCAATGTTCATATACTTGTCACATAAACCACTTCGTGTATATTTACGAGCACTTACAAGACACAGTTTTCACCCACTCAGCAAGATTCTGGATGAAAGGCCGGACTGCAGTTTTACAAGTGCACTCCGCTGCCATCAGTCTCAAGTACCGACAGGATATGCCCTCCCATATCATCCCGCCCAACCACTTAGGACGATGAATAAACCTTTGGTGACCTTCGTGTTCCCGGAATACTAAAGAAATCAGTGGTGCCAATTAGTGGACTCAAACAACTTACTCTGGCGCACATCTGGTCAAAATATCCTCATTATATTCACGTATACACCGATGGATCTGTGTCAGCACAGGCATCCGCTGCAGCTGCGGTCATACCAACTCAGAAAACGACTCTGCATTTTCTTTTGGGACATATCTCTGCATCAACCGCTGCTGAACTTGTAGCCATTCGGGAAGCTATTCGCTACATATGTGGGGAACCACCTCAAAAATGATGTATATTCACGAACTCAAAAACTGCATTACAAATTTTGGAAAACTTCTTACGCCACACTGCCTATCAGTCCCTGGCACTAAACATTACGGAACTCCTTACATCTGCCAGCTGCAAGGCCACAGGATAATGTTTCAATGGATCCCTGCCCACTGCGGGCTCCATGGGAATGAACAGGCCGATGTTGAAGCGAAAAGCGCACTCATCAATGGCCTCCAAACAGCGGTGCCTTTTTCAAGAGGTGACACGACGTGCCTTCTTACGAGTTGTATGAATAATGCTGCAGCAGCTTACTGGGCCCAGCCAGACGCCCGACACATTCGTCTAAGAAGGCTCGATCGAACATTAAAATTTTATGTTCCGCGTGATATTCCGCGTCATCGTGCATGCTTACTACATCGACTTCGTTTAAACGTGGCTTTCACGCACAAGTACTTAAATTTAGTTGGACAGATGGACTCGCCGGAATGTTCAACTTGTGGCATCCCAGAGACTGTGGGCCATATATTATTGGTGTGCCCAGCGTATTCGCACGAAAGAAATGTGCTAGCTGCTTCCTTGAAGCGTTTAGACAAGAGGCCTCTGTCGGAGGAACTGCTGCTGGGCGCTTGGCAGGACAAGGGGAAGGGTGTCCAGGCAGTGCGTGCTCTTTGCCGTTTTTTGTGCGCCAGCGGACTTGATTCGCGCTTGTAAAACAAGCTACTGTGTCTGTATATGTATTTCATATGCCTTCTCCCACATCGTTACCCATCATGACCTTCTTTCTTCTCTCCTTCCAATTCCCCAGTGCAGAGTAGCAGGCCAGATTTGAATTATTCCGGCCAACCTCTCTGCCTTTTCCTTTCAATAAATACATCTATCTATCTAGTGCTCGACTGGCATATTCTATTACAACTTCACAGCCATTCTGAAGTTGGGACAACACAGCACCTATTGCTGCAGCGGACGCATCAGTGGAGACTTGTCGGCATGCCCTCAATAAAGTGGCCTAGCAAGGGGGCTTCATTAAGAGCAGCACGAACTGTCTGGAAAGCGTCCTCACATGATGAATCCAAGTACCACTCTGGCGACTTGACCACGGAGAAAAACGGTGCGGCCAGCTCGGAAAAGGTCTTGATGAAGCGGCGATAAAAGTTGGCTGTTTGCACCCAAGACAACAGTTCCTTCTGAGTTTGGGGCTTTGGAATGCACAACAGAGCACCGACTTTGGCTGGATCTGGCAGCTTTCCTTCACTTCACAAAATGAAGCCCAAGCAACTTATGGAAGGGACGCCGAAGCAGCACTTGCCAAAGGACACCTTGTGGCCATGCTCTTGTAGTCGCTGAAGTAGCCGATCAAGCAATTCCAAGAAATACGTGAAAGAAGATGCAAACACAAGGATGTCATCGAAGTACACCCTTACGCCAGATCCCGAAGGGGGTTGAAGGTAAGAATGAGCTGCATAGCACGTTGAAATGTGGAAGGGGCATTCTTGAGATCCAAAGGCATTCGTGTCCACATATATGTTCTGCTATGAGTGATGAAAGCTGTTTTCTTGTAATCAGAGGGTCGTAGGCTGACTTTCCAGTTGGCGAATTTCAAGTCCATGCAGGCAAACTATGAGGCACCAGCGGCATCTTGCATGATGTCGTCTGCACGGGACAGTGGGTGGACGAAACTTATGGTGAGTTTGTTCAGCGGAAAATAGTTAACGCACAGGCGTATCTACGGTCCTTTAGACACGACTATAACGGGAAAGGTCTAAGCCCTGTGGCTGGCCGGATAATGCCTTGGCATAGGAGCTTTGTTATCTGCCCATCTAAGAACTTGCGGTCATCTGCACATTATCGATATGGGCTTCTACTGTATGGGACTGCATTGGGCACCAGATCAATTCAATGTTCCACACCCGTGAAGTGTCCAATGTGATCTTCACCACGTGTGAACACCATGTGATGCTTTGAAAGAGCTGTAGCCAGGGCTGCCTGTTCTGTCTCTCAGAGATCCTAGCCAACAAAAGCGGGGGAAAGGTCAGGATAAATCGCCACCGGTACCATACGAACAGGCGACACAGTAGCTTGCTCTGGCAGGCATTTGCATAAGGGCTTTCAAAGAGGCTCCATGTCTGGAAGGGGCTCTTTCTGTAGGGCTGAAGACGACGGCACCTCCGTGCATCCAGCCAGGGAGGGATTGACGTAGAATTACTACACAAGATGCTCGCGGATACAGTTTCTGTTGTGCCCGTATCACACTTCCGGAGGCAGAATGATGGAGTTCAGCTTGATTTGGTGGCTCAAACACCAGCTTTGTGGCACTGGCGTAAAACCAGTCTTAACTAGAGGATCACGGGTAAGATATTATTTTAGATGACGGCTCCTTCTACAAAGGCTGTGATGGGGCCCACTGTAATCTTCAAGTAGACTGCCTTCTGGAAGAATGCTTGATCGCCTACGACGGCTAAAGGCGGCTGTGTCCAGGGAATCGAGGGAAGATCTTTCACTACAGCTTTCGTCACTATGGTCATTTTGGACCCTATGTATGGAAAGACTTCGTAGGTGCCCAGGGGTGCGATGTTGGCAGTGAAGAAAGAACACTCTAGCTGAGAGCCAAGCACATCTAGCTGCGGGCTGGCATGTAATGCAGTGGCTGCTGCATGAAGTTGTCTGAATACTGTGGCTGGCTGCTGTTTGTCATCAGTCTTTTGGTTTGCTGGACATTTTGAAGCTAGATAGCCCATTCCACGACACTTAAAGCAGACATCTTCGCTTAGTAACTGGCCCGGACGAAAAGCAGGGGCACCATAACGTTGTGATAGAGCAGAATAGCGAGCTCCCTTTTCATCAGGCGGGAGGTCTGCAATGCGAGGGCGAGTTGTAGGCACATTGCTGGGCCTGGAGTTGCGTGTACTTGAAGATGCCTCTTCTGATATTATTGGCCTTGGGGAGTTTTTTTGGAACGAGGACTTGTATTGTTGCGAATGCGAGGAGTCTGCTCGCGACCATGAGCTGCGATTTGCATGTGTTGCATTGCTCGGTCGAGTTGTGAGCAGATGTTACCGAAGGTACCGACGACGGGACTTGAGCAACGATGCTTGTCGCGGTGAATGTGCACAAAATACCTCGTAAAAGATACTCAATTTTCTGGAGCTCTGGAATTTCTCTATGATGCGAAGCTTTGTACAGGCATATTCGCGGAGTGACAGAGAGCTGGATTGCACCAGGGTCATTACTTGCTGTTGCCATTGGATTAGATGCAATGCAATCGCAGAGCATGCGCAAGAGACTGGCCATGAAATTAACTGGGATGAAGCAGAAATAATGACGACGGAAAAGAACGTATCAGCCCGCCGAAATCTCGAGTCACTAATCATCCAGACAACATCTAACACAATAAACAAGAATGATGGCACACTGCATCCTATCTACGCGAAATCTTTAAGAACAGTACTAACTGCTACAAAAAGCCCGGGACGTCTGGCCGGTTGTTCATTGTGAACAAGGGAGCCGTAGCGCTCCCGAAACGTCATTTGTTTTAAAATTGACCATGGTCAGTGACCAGTGAATCGATCAACAAAACAAGTTCCTCCATCCACAAACGAGCACTTTGCTTGTGGCAGTCCTCGAACAAAGGCAGGGTGGACGATACGTCAGGCATCGTTGTCACGTGGACCTGCGGCATGTAGGACACTGGATACCGCGGCGGCAGCGTTGTAAAAAAATGGCACTTCAAATTGCTACTGGCTGTATTCCGATCCGGTGCGAAATACAGGCATCGTTACGTAGGGCTGTTGGTGCTGAGACGGCGTGAAAAGTCAATGCCCTGGCATGGCGGAAGCATCACACACACCTGGCGGTTGCGCGGCAGACAATGGCGACGGTAGGCTTAGGGAGCCGTGCGCATGTGACGGCAAATGTTCTAGGAACTGTGTTCTGGTAGACGCAGAGGCGACATATGCAGGAGACAACTGCGCCACCTGAGCTGATGCTGGTCTGTGCGCCTGTGCAGGCATGGCTGTGCGGATGACTTCCCAACTGTTTTCCGACATCGCGCATACTTGGAGATACAAAAGGGCAATACGTGAGGCTTACGCAGGCATGTTGTGGCATAAGAGGCTATTGTTGTGGGCGAGTGGCGAGGCGTTGTTTTGTAGTCGACTGCGCCAACTGTGAGGGCTGGGCTATGGCTTGAATGAGGAGGCAAAGCACGAACGTGTCTTAAAACGAGTTTACATGTTTTCACAAACTAAAGGCGCGCAGTGCGCAGCTTCATAACACGACTGCTTCGCTTGGCGGCTGGCGGCTCACTCTGGCTGGCTGTGTTGGCTGGCTGACGCTCGAATCTAGTGCAGGACGGCAGGCGACCGGCGGACAGACGACTACGGCCATCTGCTGGATAGCCTGCTAAGCAAAGTTGGAGCGGCCAGGAGGTGCTGCCACCTCACAACACAGGCCAAAAGGCATCACCTTGAATTGGTACAGCCTATCGGGAGATCTCTACAGTAGCCAAAGTAGTCAGGAGCGTAATGAGATTGGAGGTAGGGAAAAACAATCAGACATTTCACCAGTTACGAATGACGAGGTCAAGAAAGCATTAGAAACTATGAAAATGGGGAAATCAGCTGGAGAGGATCAGATAACTACAGATTTGTTAAAGGACGGGGGGGGGGGGGGATACCGTGCTAGAAAAACTGGCCACCCTGTATACGCGGTGCCTTTTGTTACCGACGGTAACGGAACCATGGAAGAATGCAAACATTATCCTCATTCATAAGAAAGGGGACTCTAAGGACCTTAAAATTGCAGCCTAATCAGCTTACTGTCTGTTACGTATAAGCTATTTACTAAGATCATCGCTAATAGAACCAGGACAACCTTAGACTGAAATCAAGCAAAGGATCAAGCAGGTTTTTGGAAACGGTACTCTACTATCGATCATATCCATACCATCAACCAGGTGATGGGAAAATGCTCGGAATATAACCAGCCCTTATACATAGCATTCATTGATTACGAAAAAGCGTTTGACTCAGTTGAAACCTCGGCGGTGATGCAGGCATTGCGAAATCAGGGGGTAGACGTACGTGAAAGTGGTGGAAGATATATATAGTGGCTGCACAGCAACCATAGTTCTGCATAAAGAAAGTGACAAAATTCCCATAAAGAAAGGTGTTAGGCAAGGAGACAAACTCCCCAGTACTATTCACAGCTTGCTTAGAGGAAGTATTCAGAGACTCGGAATGGGAGCAGTTAGGAATAAGGGTAGATGGAGAATACCTCAGTAATTTGCAATTTGCTGAATTCATTGCCTTGCTAAGTAACTCGGGGGATGAACTGCAAATAATGATTGATGACCTAAACAGGAAAAGTAGAAAGGTAGGCTTAAAAATCAATATGCAGAAGGCTAAGATAATGCTCAACAGCCTCGGGAAGGAACCGCAGTTCACGTTAGGTAGCGAAGCACTGGAAGTAGTAGGCGAATATGTCTACTTAGGACAGGTAGTAACCGCAGATCCGGAGCATGAAAAGGAAATGACAAGAATAAGATTGGGATGGAGTGCATTTGGTAAGCACTCGCAGATTATGACTAGCAGCTCACCGGTATCGCACAACAGGAAAGTATACAACAGTTGCATCTTACTTGTACTCACCTATGGGGCTGAAACGTGGAGGCTAACCAAGAGAGCTCTACTTAAGTTGAGGACAACCCAGAGGGCTATGGAACGAAAAATGGTAGAGGTAACATTAAGACATAGGAAGCGTGCAGAGTGGGTCAGAGAAATAACTCAAGTCACTGACATTCTAGTGGAAATTAAGAAGAAATGTGCATGGGCAGAACATGTAGTGCGAAGAGAGGATAACTGATGGCCGCTTAGGTAATAACCTGGATTCCTAGAGAAGGAAAGCGTGGCAGAGGGCGGCAGAAAGTTAGGTGGGCGGATAAGGTAAAGAAGTTCGCAGGGGTTAAGTGGCTGCAGCTAGCACAGAGCCGGGTTAATTGGAGAAATATAGGAGAGGCCTTCGCCCTGCAGTGGGTATAGTCAGGCTGATGCTGATGATCGGGAGTGACGGAGGCGGTCTTCTCTGTCCCGTTCATCGACAGCGATCTGCCAATAACCAGAACGAAGATCAGTCGAAGAAAAATAGCTGACACTTTGCAAGTAGTCGAGTGCATCATCTATCCTAGGGAGTGGGTAAACGTCCTTCTTTGTAATTTTGTTCAGGTGTCGCTAATCCACGCAGAACCTCTAGGTATTGTCCTTTCTAACTAGCACGATAGGTGATGCCCAGGGGCTACTAGAAGGCTCTATAATGTTTCTTGCCAGCATCTTGTCTACTTCATCTCGTATGACGCGACGTTCAGAAATGGCGGTCGTCTGTAAATTGGGCTGGCTTCGCCGGTATCGATGCGATGAGGAACGTTTGACCCAAAGGCCGATCACCAAAATCAAAAATATCTGTTTGAAGTCAGAAGGCTCGCAAGTGCTTTAGCACGATCTGGGCGCAAGTCAGGAGCAACCATTCCTGATATGCGGTCCTCCGGAGGTGGGGACAGTGCAGGTCGTGTCGACACTCCAGCAAAAAAATTACGAGACTTTAGCGACTAAAGTGCCGCATTTTGCTACGCAACTGGCAATAATTAAATAATAATGTTAATAAATAGGTAATGTACAAATAAATTACACAGCAACTAGTTAAATACAAATAGGTAATTGGTCAATAATTAGTAATCACTTGATTATTTATTTATTTATCTGCATTTGATCATTGATTGGCAGATAGCCATAATAAGGCACGTATTCGGGCATACTGTGGTGGTGCTCTGTGATTGGTCGAGACCTCTTTGACGTCATTCCGCCTTGGCCAAGCAGAGCGGCCGCAAAAGCAGGACACATTTTCTCCACAACAGCATGAGCCATTAACGGCTTTCGCCTTATTGCGGTCAGGTAAAAGAGCAGTCGCATTAAACTCAGACAATGGGGTAAGTTCGGCAAGAGAAATGCCCTCAGGAATAACTTGCACAAAAGACCTGAAGTTCAGGACTGGAATATAAGGGTTGTTATTCGCTACATGCACTCTGTTGTGAGGGAGAGCAATGCCACGCTGAAGAGTCACATCGGTTATAGGGAAAACAACGTAGTTACATCCGGAACGGAGGAAGAAGGCGACATGAGCACATACACTGAGACTTCTGGTGGCAGGGGAGTAAACGTAGCAGAGCAGTGACGGAGCGTTGAAGTTTCAGGTGCTTTGTTGTCACGACAGAATGGCAGGTCTAGATGAATCACTCCAGAAGAACACTCAATGATATCTCAGTGTGCAGTTAAAAAGTCGGGTCCTAATATACCATCTTGAGTGCAACTGGTGAGAACTGTAAATAACTGAAAAATCTGTAGGGTCACTGACCACTTGTCAAAATAGATGGTTGACGTTTCGGAACCCCTACGGGATCCTTGTTCACAATGAAGAACCGGGCGATAGAAGAGGCGCTTAAATAGCTTTAAAAAGGCGATGTAATGATTTTGCGTAAGCCGGGGGAAGGTTTCCCTTTGTTCTGTTGATAGTGTTTGCCGTCGACTGGATAATCAAAGATTCCAGGTGCAGTCGTGCTGACAGGTTTCTTTCGGTAGCGACGATTTCCACGTCATGCCAAGCAATTTAGTGGCCTTCCTTTTGCGCATGCTCTGCCACAGCGTTTGACGCGGCTCTTGGCGACATCATTGCGGTGCTCTTTTAGTCGCCTGGGCAGATTTCCAGTCTCGCCGATGTAGACAGAGCGGCAATCGTCACACGGTATCTTATATATGATACCCGGGAACTTTGAACGGGGCAAAGCGTCTTTTACATTGACGAGATCGCCGCGTAGTTTGCTGGTTGGCACGTAGGCAATATGTAGATTGTGCTTCTTGAAAACACGTGCCAAGGCTTCACTTATACCTGGGATTACGGGATGGGCGCGCGTTTTGGTCGAGATGACGACGTGGAATTTTGTATGGGCTCCGGCTGGGAATGCTTTTCGATCTGTCGTTTGGTTATGCTTTGAATAAACTTTTTC